>JAGDQP010047501.1:4729-15010 GCA_022664845.1 Lepisma saccharinum
GCCTTCAGAACAGCCTTGATGCGACGTGGGATGGAGGCATAGAGGTCGTGAATGGTAGCAAGTGGAATATTACACCATTCCTCGTGCAGGGCATCGGCCAGTTCTGTGAGAGAGGATGGAGGTGGAAATCGTCGCCGGAGTCGTGTTTCCAAGATGGACCACAGATGTTCAATTATGTTGAGATCTGGGGATTGGGCGGGCCAGGGGAGGTGTTGAACTTCATCCCGATGTTCCTCAAACCACGCTGCAACAACTCCAGCTGTGTGAATGGGTGCATTATCATCCTGGAATATGGCGTCATTGTCCGGGAACAACATCCGGACCATAGGATGCAAGTGGTCTCCTAAAATTGCGACATAATCGTTGGCAGTGATGCGTCCGCAAAGTGTGACCACAGGACCCAATGAAAACCATGATATTGCGGCCCACAGCATCACCGTGCCGCCGCCATGTTTCACAGTTGGGCGGAGACACTGCAGATCATACGCTTCTTTGGGCGTTCTCCACACATAAACACGGCCCGTGGTTTGGAATAGGGTGAATGGTGACTCATCCGACCATACCACACATTTCCAGTCGTCAACGGTCCAAGTTGCATGGTCGCGGCACCATTTGCGGCGTGCTAAAGCGTTCTGGTCCCTGATGAGATGTTTGGCCCGTGCAACACGACCCCGTAAGTTCATGTCATGTAATTCGCGGCGGACTGTGATTGTCAAAACAGGTTGGGGGAGGTGCTGATTGAGTTCCTCCGTCACTTGCGCCGCAGTGGCACGACGGTTCCGCGTGACAATGCGCTTTAATACCCGGCGTGCCCTGTCACTGATGCTTTTCTTCCGCCCACTGTTCCGCTTCCCCGATGTGGTTTTCCCGTGTGTTGTGTAGGCCGTCATCACCTTCGACACTGTCCCTGGCGACACACCTAACACACTAGCCACTGCCGTCACACTCACTCCACATAACCGCGCACCAACAATTTGCCCTCTTTGAAACTCTGAGAGGTCTCCCATTTTATACTACCTCCGTCTGCTGCAGCCACTGCACACTCCTGTTCCACGACGCCTGACGTAGTATGGAGACCGACCTAACACACCACCACCAGCAGTCCGGCGCTGCGATCGCCACGACAGCACTGCCAACCCATACATCTGACGTGTTGCCAACTACAGGTGTTTCCATTATTCTGATAAGCATCTGTACATGTATTTGGATGACAATGACATGCTTGGTTTTTATTCATTAAGTACACATGTCAATCCATTTTATGAGAGAGAGGAAAGAGATAGAGAGAGCAAATATTGTAGTATAATTCAATTATTGAGAAGTATTTGAACTTGATCAGAAAATAAATATTTTAAAATGTTGTTGCCCTTTTGTTTTCCCGTGTCTTAGTCCACTGTGGGTAGGCCAGACGTGTAAGAGAATTAATGGAAGTAACAATCAGAACGTTAATTTTCGAAACTAAGGAAGGAAAAATAGTTTGTTGAAATGATATTAAAACATAACTGAAATATTGAGGGGATCCACAACATATATTGATTGGAGAGATGTTGATACTTCCATCACTCAAAACTTTGTTATATATTAAGTTTTAACATTCCCACACACGTAGGAAACATTATACATGTCTCATGTATATATTATACGTTTGGGCGGAACTTAAAATAAACGTTACCCAAGGAGAAACCTCATTAAAAGTGTTCATTCAGTCATGGAAATTCAAGTAAAAATATTGAACCAGAATCAGAGTTGACAATGTTACTGGGAATTCAAGGGATGCTCTTGTGTAAATACATTTTCAATCACTTAAACCCCCCTTCTAAGCAAAATAAGCAGATAGCCGACTGTTCCCCTCGTACGTATGTTAAACTTGTCAAATTTCTTATCGCTATATTGTAGTCGAAAAACTATTTAAATCTTTAAAAGTCCACGAGTATGTTTTTAAGCTTACTTTACGTAACCGTTGCTGTGATTGAAACAGACATTTCTAGAAAATTATAGCGACAGCCAGCAATGCAAAATGTGTTACAAAATGGTATGATTCATTAGTAAAACTTTGGTAAACTTTATTTTTATATTAGCCAGTCTAGTAACTTTGGACTTCAGCCCGTCACGATTCGCCTTTAGCTATTAAAATCCATGCCCCTGCCAGGACTCGAACCCGAGACCTTCGAGCCGATAGCCTACCGCCGCAGGCCACTCGTCCGGCATATGTCATTAGTATTTCGTTAAATACGTACTCGAGTTATTCATTATATGGAAATATGGCGGCATGCTGGAGAACCCTAATGGCGTCACTTCGTGTTATGAATGGCTTGTATATTGCTACAAAAAACAAGGACTCAGTGTAGAAAAGCAAAGTTGGGTTCGATTATGATTTTCAATATATGCGAAGCATATAGCCTTAAACACTCACACCATGTGCTCTGCCTGAACACCGAAGCTGCCAAATAGTTACAGGTGCTATTAGCATCTTATTGTCAGATAAAATAAGTAATGCTTGAACCCTTCCCCTTGAGTGCTTACGTTACACTTGAACGACCCCTTATAGCCTTCTAAGTGATTTTTAAAATACAAATTATGTTATATATATGTGCGAGCGGTCCCGGGTTCGCTTCGCGGTGGGGGTTCAAAAATGTCGGTGTTGACCCAGCATCGTGAGGACAATTGGGGAGCTGCTGTGAATAAAAGACAGTGGCGATCACAGTGAGAGCTTCGGCTCTCCTCTCCCAACCCGTCTCGTCAGCGTGGGAGCAGTAGACCAGCTCCTCCTTTCGCTGTGGATTTATTATGAATAGTGGATTGAATATGGCTGTAATTTATTATTATTATTATATATACGAGTATTAAGGATTCTGCAGTTTATATAGGCTGTTTACTTTCTAAACACTTTCGACCTGTCTCTAATGTATCAGTACAAAGTATCACCAATACAGTAATTCAGAATGTCAAAACTAATTTTTAAAGCAATTGCTAGTTTAATTTGGATTAATTCCATTAATTAGTACAGCAATAAGAGAATTAATCGACCAGCAATAACGTCGACTTGATAGTTAACAGCCTTTCTAGAATTAAAAATATTTTATCTTTGCACCGAAATTTCCGGATCCCCCAGACAGAGGGATAAAACAAAACTTCGTTAGCATTGTGCTTTTTGTGATTACTCTCTCTTTCTTTCTTTCTTTCTCTCTCTCTTCTTTTTCTTCTCCTTTTTTTCTTTTCTCCCTGTGCATATTGCAGACGAATCCATCTTGCAATATGAATTGATACTGCCGCTGCCTACAGTTTACTCCTACTGACGTCTACATATGAACAAAGTTTCATCCCGCAATTCGTGATTGTTTAAAGAATCCGGAGGATGTTAATATGAATTGAAACAACTCAACGAATCTATTAGCTAAACCGTAAGTTGTTAGTAAGTTACGGTCTACCAATTTTTGACCATTTACATTCTTACATAGGCCGTAACGTATTAACTTGAATGTCTCACGTAAAACAGAATATTGGCCCATAAATAAAGTGCTGATCACCTCTCAGTATTTATGTTCTGACCTTCATTCTTAACAGAGAAAAAGTTAGATTCCAGTTAGTCATGTGAAAATAGATCGCATGCATAGAACAATGTGGAGTGTAATTGAATTCGAAACAAATTAGTGGGGAATAATTCTCGTCAACGATGTTGCGTGATTCCCTCCTCGTGTCTGCTTTTCCTAAAATAGAATCACAATAGTTCAATTTGTTGTCTCAAGACCTACTTAAAGTGTTTGGCGAGGCAAGGTTCCACAAATTGAGTTCGTCAATCAGTCTCAGTCCCTCCCTCCCCCTCTCTCTTTCTCTAATCTTTTTTCTTTTTGCATCTTCTTTATCCTTCTTTTCTGTTTTCCTTTGTATTCAGCATAATCTACGAACTTAGATATTGGAAATATATAACAGCCCTTTCGTTACTGCACATTCAGTGTCGGTAACGTAATACTGGGTCGTTCTCATTTTTGGTGATGATGTTCGTTGGTTTAAAGTCCGTGGAGCTCAGTGAATTTTAAGGTAAAGATTCTGATAATGTTTTCACATGTTCACATTCCCTTTAATGTCTATTTGTGACTTACAACATTTAGTATTAAATATAATACTGAATAGAAATCATTAGAAAGAGACACTCGAACCATTTGTGAAACGCGTACGGGATTTCTGGAATGAGATTGTTAAAACTCAACTTCCCGTAAAATAATAATATTCATTAATAATCCTGGATGTGAAAAAGCTTTGCTCAGGAAATAAAAATGAGAGTTTGCAAAGAGAATACTTTCGCTATTTATCTGTGGACCTTGAAACGTCTCCTTCTCTTGAATGATATTTCCCATGAAAGTGCGGCGACTAAAAAAATAAAAGATAAGTAACGAAACAACCTTAGAGTGGACGAAAGGTCAATGCGCTGGCTTTCTGTGTGTATGTGGTCACTGGTTCAATTTCCGCCGGAGTCCATTGTACGGCGAAGTCTACTTTGACAAAAGCTGTAGATTCCGTCCTTGGAAACTCATCAGCTCGTTACTAATAATCAACATCATAAACTCTCTTCCGCTGTACCCGTTATTCAAACACTAGCTTCTGCTCCTTCACCCTCTCAATCTGGTTTCAGACTTTCGAAGAGAGAACTTTAGGAAGGAGAAAAAGAGTTTACAAGTGCGAAAATAGAATCCAGGACGACTAGGTGACAGAATTAATAATAATAATGCCGCAAACGTTTATTTATTTTTATTTTCATACTTTTTCTGTTTTTTTGTGGAAACATTATAAATAGACTGTGTAAATTTGCAGATTTTAAATAGATGAAGCAAAAATAATACGAATGAAAGAACAAAAAGGTAAAGAACACTAATATTCACTTTACAAAATCGAAAGCATACTGTAATACATAACATTTGCACATGTACTTCAGAAAAAGAGAAGAAAAAATGTTGACATGACAGGACTCGAACCGCAGACCTTCCGCACGGCAAGTGAACGAACGTTATTCCGTTTCTTCACCAGGGCTCTGCGCCAAGAACCGTGATTCCATCACAAGGCGTTTCTATATTTTTCTCAGAGGTTTTAAGACTTAGGCCCCGCTAGCAGGGAATCTATACGGTCTCAGTAGCTAAAATTTACACGTTGAACATGAGTGACTTTTGAAGCCCTTTAAAAGGAACCTAGTTTGCTAGTTGCAACTATACGCTGTTAAAGTCGTGTGCTACTGAGAATTGTGGGGACCGCCATATTGGCTTTAAACAAACGGTTGCCTAGGAAACCTGCCATTTAATCTCTATAGAATTTTAGAGGTTTAAAAGTAAGCTTGTGGTCTCACTGTTCTGTAATTATTAATTAGATACATCTTCACTGATATTTGTTGTTATTTACCTACTTCAAAGTTCAGCTAATAATCAAAACAATAAAATGTTTACGGATCTAATGAAATATTAAAAGAAATATCGTATTTAATCTGACAACCCACCTGTTGCATTATAACAATGGCGTTATCATATTACGCGTTTGTAAATTCTTTCAAAGATGAAAGTAATATTTTCAAAGTCATTGTATAGTGGAGCATTATCATAACTAAATGGAGTACAAGATAAATCACCATGTCCGAATACGCAAGGAAATAACTGGATGAAACATAACTAACTACTCTATGGCTTATGGAACTCGCAAGTTCATTGCCGCAGTAACAAACGTTCGCCATTGGATTCTATCCTGGGCAGTATCAAGCCAGTTTTCATCACGAACACCTATTTCTCGAAGATCTCTTCTAATATTGTCCTCCCAACAACGTCTCGGTCTTCCCAATGGCCTCTTTCCATCCGGTCTTCCAACCAGGATAGAATATAATCTGCGTTTTTCCCCCATCCGAGCTATATGGCCTGCCCACCTTAGTCGTCGCGATTTCATTATTTTTACGATATCTGGTGAATCGTACACTCCGTGGAGTTCTTCATTATTCAGTCTCCTCCACTCTCCAGTCATCTCGTCGCGTTTCGGCCCGTATATCTTTCTCAAAACCTTATTTTCAAACACACGTAATTTATGTTCATCTGCTAGGGTGGTACTCCAATTTTCGCAACCATAAATTATTACCGGCAGAATAACAGTTCTGATAATGGCATGACCCAAGAAATTTCTTTTTTGAAACGAAAAATGAAATACTATTTTGGAGCATAGAATCTATCGGAGAAAATAGTGGAAAACAATTTGGTGAGATATACATCTATGCGTGTAGGATTGAAGAAGTTTCTTTCATAAAGTGTAAAGAACATGGCAGATCAGTATTTCAACTTGAATCACTCATGAAAATACTCTCCTTCTGGAACATTCACGTTTTCTCTCTTTGTGTGTGTAGATTACGTTCCCCCCACCCCCTTCACTTCAATCCTAACATTGATCTATGAGGTCACTCTTGTACCACATATCACTGAGTTGGCTGCCTATAACTCTTTCTGCGGGCTATGATCGTCTTTCGTCACGGCTTACTTATCACAAGCTTTCTATCTTTCGTGCCAGTGGATGAGAAGATCCACGTTGGGGAAGCACATACGACATCCGTCAGCAATAAAAAGAGGAATCTCTATGAATGTCAAAAGTCTTGGCGTGACGCGTTTTCACGATAATCCTCTAATATATGTTTTCTATGTCATCGGCAGAATTAAGAGGCGAAATAAACTATAGATTTTATGTTCACAAAACAAATTGGAAGTTTGATGTCCCCTATCTGAAGTATTGCATAAAAGAACTACGCAGATAATCAGTTGATATAGATTTAATTTCTAATAATAAAGAGAATTGAGAGTTCTTATTTTTAGAGGAATTATTGTAAACGTTATGTAAGAAATGTTACGGAAGTTTTCATTAACATTCCGTGAGAATTTTGTTGACACTGTCAAGCTATCTTTCAGATGATGTCTGTATAGATAACAGAAATTTCGTGTGAGCACTTTTTTTTTTTTTTACCGTATGAAATGTATCTTTGATGTAACGAGTTGATCTTTGCAGACAGAGAGATCGTGTTTAATTAGATTTCGAGATTTTTTTTTTATAAAATAAAAAAATTGTGTTTAATCAGATTGGCATGAAGCTTGCGTATTTGAAATACGTACACGAGATTATATTCTTTTCACTCTTTTTCATGAAAATTGTATTAATACGTCTTTTGCTTTGAAATGAATAGTTACGTCGAGTTGGGGAACGAGGACAAGCCCCATAACCAGGATACGAAAGTCGTTAAGTTGGATTCAGCGTTGGTAAGAGGTTGTGTAGGTTCAAGCTCTCTACCTGTTTAGGTAAATCGACTGTGGCTAAGTTCGTAGAGCGTTGGTTTGACATTCGAAAGGTCGTGCACCTAGGGATCGCCCTTCTTGACTGAAGTTTGCTCTCTTTTTCCTCGGTCACCCTAGCCAAATGCCGAGTTATATCTTTTGCAGTTTTATTGTAGTTATTTCTTATATATATATATATATATATATATATATGAGCTGAGCTCCTGCATAGCCTAGTCGGTAGCGCACTCGACTTCAGTGCGAGCGGTCCCGGGTTCGATTCCCGATGCGCCACTTGACCCAGCATCGTGAGGACAATTGGGGAGCTGCTGTGAATAAAAGAGTGTCGATCACAGTGTGAGCTTCGGCTCTCCTCTCCCAACGCGTAGACTTACTCCTCCCTTCGGGGAGAGGCCTCATCCACTAGTGGATCTAATATGGCTATGATTTATTATATATATAAACTTCTAGGCTGTGTTTGAAGTGTTATATAAATAAATAAACTTTGAATTATGTTTCAAAGTAATAGGTTTATCGTTTAGCTAAATTCGAACTACGTGTTATGTTTTTCAAAACACAAAATCCAAGTATAGCTTTTCCTTTGTTATATGTAAAGTCAGTACAATCAGATTCATAGAAATGACCGATTGAAAGATTTTCTTAATGCGGAAAGTTGTCCAGTGTGGGAATACTGAACTTATAATCTACACAAAAGTAAAATTAACAGTTCATGTATTCTGCTTTTACTTTCCATGTGTCCATTCAGTGTTGCTAGGTTTCGTACTTTTCAGACTTAGAAACTTCTTTCATGGCCCATTTTCTATGAATTTGAGTATAGATATTGTACATATCTAAACCTATATCATTATTTATATTTAATGATTTATAAGTGACTTGAGTTTAAGCCTTTATTTACTTGAAACAAGAAATATTACAGAATCGTTCTTTTGGTAGTTGTAATATAAGAGTAATAATATATTTTTCAGAATATTGTGTTTATCTATTCTATCTCTGATTCTTTGCCTCATTTTGAATATATTAAGTTCCTTCCATGTTTCTTTCTGCTTCATTTATTTTAAGGAATACTCAGCTACTTTAATCATGCAAGATCCTGGAAGTCCCTTGCAGCCAGTCGTGCCTGTGAAGCTTAGTTTTATGAGCCGTGCAATTTCTTATTTATGAGAATTATTCAAAACGTAATGATCAATTTGCATGTGTGTGGGTGGGTGATGGTAGTATTCTCAGTGATGATGTGATTAAACCAGTTAACAGCATTGCTTCAATAGTATAGATGAAGATATGTTTAACCTTGAATGAAAGCCTACTGCTGAGGTTTTATTGAACTATTTTTCTTGAACGATATCGTAATTTATTGGTTGGTGGCAGCAAAGTAAATGACCTGGTTTCTTGATGTGATAAGTTCAGTTAACAATGGAGAGGATTTTTTTTTTAAATAAATAAATAAACAACTGATAAGGGTATGTTCACAGAAGATATAACAGAAAACAGAAATAGTTCTTACAAGAAACACTTGCCAGGTACCAGAGCCCGATTTGGATCAATATTCGTATGTAGGTGCAGTGCCTAGGTAAACCTTCACAGCCAAAATTCTAGGTGCTGCCGTCAACAAATAACGACAGGGGGTCCCGAGAAAGATGGAACGCAGAGAACAAGTAAATCCAATACTGAGTACGGAAACATCTTTTCTTTTATAAACTGTTACATATATTGAAAGCAAAAATGGATACTGGACAGGAGGTGATACATGCTGGATGGTATAACGACAATGATAATCTTGAAAGAATGACATCTTGACTATGCTTCAAAATTTTTAAATAGTAAGTGGGTCATGTGGTATATAAGTATGTGCTAGAATGTTAAAAAAAAAACAATGCTGAAGTTAGTTTTGGCATAACTCTAATCCTGTACGACAAAATGACACGTGAAATTGACCTGGAGAGTGTGTGTGAGACAATAATGAATATTATATATATATATAGGGGTTGGACAAAAAAATCTAAAAACAAGTCATACAGGACACGTAAGTGTGGCCCGCCACTGTACACCACGTGTTGCGGTTGCCGATCGTGTTTTGTTTTCAATGTGTCATGTGGACCTTCCTCTTCCGTCAGCAGTACCCAGTTCACCTGTGAGTATCGTGGTGTGCAAGTGGTGCGGTAAAATGGGCGACCTGACAGACTTCCAAAGAGGCATGATCGTTGGTGCCCGTCTGGTTGGAGCTTCAGTGACAACAGTGGCGACCATTGTGGGGGTATCGACAGGCACTGTGTCCAATGTCACGAGGGCATACACAATGCATGGGCAAACAACGTCTGCAAAGCACAACAGTGGTCGAAAGACAATCCTGTCCGATAGGGACAGGAGGGCATTAAAACGGATTGTAGCAGCTAAAAGGCAGACCACTGCAATGAAAATTACGTCTGAACTCAATTCCGGCCTACATAACCCGGTTTCATCAAAAACAGTGTGACGGGAACTTCATAAAATGAAAATTCATGACAGGGCCGCGATCGCCAAACCTCTGGTTACAGCAGTAAATGCGAAGCGGCGTATCCAGTGGTGCAAGGACCACAAGGAGTGGACGCTTGATCAGTGGAAACACTCAATGTATTCCGATGAATCGACCTACACCTTGTTTCCAACAACCGGTCGTGTTTACGTATGGAGAACACCGTCGCAGGCCTATGATCCAGACTGTCTGCGCCCAACTGTAAAGCATGGAGGTGGTTCTGTTACAGTATGGGCAGTGATATCGTGGTTTTCTGCAGGTCCCATCATAGCCCTGCATGGAATGATGAATGCTAAGGCGCATGAGGCCATTTTGGGGGACCAGGTTCTACCCATGGCCCACACATTGTTCCCGGATGGTGATGGCATCTACCAAGAAGATTTGGCACCCTGTCACGCTGCAAAAACGGTGCAATCATGGTTTGAGGAGCATGACCAGGAGCTATCACACCTCCCTGGGTCCCACAATCAC
>JAGDQP010047502.1:0-15009 GCA_022664845.1 Lepisma saccharinum
TTGACGACTTTTTGAAAGTTTTCTTATTTTGTCGTGACCTACTTGTGATAGTACAACTTCAAGTAAAATTTCATTTATCCAGCTCAAACGGTGTGCAAAATGGGATTTTGGGCGGTCATTTTGGATCCAAGATGGCGACTTTTCCCAAATGTTGTGATACTTCCCTAAGCTACTCGTCATAATGCACCTTTATGCCAAATTTCGTATCTCCAGCTCAAACGGTGTGGAAAATGGATTTTTAGGTCCTCCATTTTGGATCCAAGATGGCGTTTTTGAACTCATTAGGTAACATTTTCATAATCAAAAAGTGATGTTGTACCTTTATGCCAAATTTGATTTCAATAGCCCCAGCGGTTTAGGCTGTGTATTCTATACAACAATGGGTTCGGCGGCCATTTTGGATCCAAGATGGTGACCGATTTTGCTCATTAACGAACTTAACCGAGCTATTAAGCCTAGAAACAACATATAAAAATTTGGTTCAAATATCTTCAAAATTATCGCCGCTAGCGTGTTAATATATAAATATATAAATATACACTTTCATATCGTACCGATCTCAATAGGTATATTTTCTTCGAAATCTACCTAAAAACAAGTGGCCCCATAGTAGGTAGAGACCTTGTCGTACTTGTGGGGCTTTAAACTAACATCTACCTAGGTTGGGTCTTCGGGATTTTTTTTTATTTCTGTACAAGAAACTTTGCGACACTCAATCGAGGACTCACGTAACTCGCGAGTTCATCACCGCAGTAACAAACTTTCGCCGTTGCCTTCTATGGCAACTAAATGTTGGATAGGTTTTTAGATCTATAGTCATATCTACTATTAGATATTGTTTGATTAGATTCAAGTTATCTTGCAAAATTTCAATCACTTCAAGCAAAGCTATGAATTAACATAGCTTTTTGTTTGGAACAAACGATGTCATTAACAGTAGGAGAAAAATGAAATTACGTTAAAACCACTGAAAGTGTAAACAAATAGTGTAAATGGAAAAAGGCTAAACAGCGACAGCAGATAGCTGTAACTTTCTTATTAATTAAGATAGCGCCTTGAAACTTTGCGTATAGAGGTAGATTTGCGTCCTAATATTAAACACGACATATTCTGCGGTTCAACCCATCAAACACTGCGACCCAAAATCCTGATTTTACTCTGAAATAAGTTTTTTGCGATATTCTACATCTGCAGAGAATTGTGCGGCCTAACAGAGTCCCTTTTGTTCTTATTTTTGCTCTACGACGCTTATTTTTGCTCTATGAAAATCATTTACAGGCATCTACATGTTTAATTTCAATCAAAGTTATTTCACTAGTTCGTTAATAATCCTTCCTAAATGGGGTTCACAGTAAATCAGCTTTGCTTTAACGTCAGCAAAGTTAAGGTTACGTTAATTAGTGTTAAATAGAATTTCTTTGTTCAATATCTTTTCACTGTGTTTATTCTTATAATATCATACAATCTGTGGAGTTGTTCATTATGCGGTCTTGTCCATTCTCTGGTCAGCACGTCAGCTATCAACCCGTATACCTTTCTCAAAGCCTAATTTTCAAACACACGTACCTTATGTTCAATTGACACGGTCCCAAGTTTTTTCTTCGACGGATTATTACTTGTCATGTACAAAAAATTTTTCGTACTCCTACCAACTTTAAAGGGACCCCCATAGTAGGTAGAGACCTTGTCGTGATTGTGGGGCTTTAAACTAACATCTACCTAGTTGGTTCTTCGGCGAATATTTATTGTTGCAGAAGAAGAGTCGTCTCTCCACCAACTTTAAAAAACAAGAGGTAAAGTTGGCTCTTCGGCGGAGTATTATTTGTCTTGTACAAATAATATTTCGTCCCCCATCCAACGTTAAAAAACAAGGCCCCCCCCACAGTAGGTAGAGACCTTGTCGTGGTTGTGGGGCTTTAAACTAAAATCTACCTAAGTTTGTTTAGGAATATTCGGCATCTTCAGAGAATTGTATAGCCCTAACCGGGTCGCTTTTGTTCTTATTTTTGCTCTACGACGCTTACTTTCCGAGATATCGGCGTTTAAAGTTCTCCTTCAGGACTTGCTTTTTCTTATCTTTGACGATCTTGTTTCTGTGCCCCAATCTCAATTTTGAATTACTTATTTCTCAATTTTTTTTAGTAACAAATTTCTTTAATTTGAGAAATAATTTCTCAAAATTTAGAAATGAATTTCTCAAAATTATACTATTTCACGCTTCTTCTCGAGAATGAGAGAAAAATTACATTTCAAATTTGAGAAAACTTTTCTCAATTTAAAGAATTTCCTCTTAAAATAATGTTGGATGAAGTGGTTCTCAAGTTTAAGAAGTAGTACTCGGTACACATATACGAAACTCGGTTTCTCAAAGATGGGTAATTATTTCTCATTTTTAAGAAAGCATTTTTTATTATGGGGGAAAAGAGGTGGCGCCATGTTGAAAAAAAAATTTCGTAATTGTCAGAATTAGCGCTTGGCCGTCATGATTATATCATAAAATTATATAGTTTTTATTTCATAGCTTTGGTGCGCAACGTAATCTTAAATAAAACAATAGGAAACTTGTAACATTCAGGTAAAAGCTGTCTTAGATACTAGGCTCGCTTACAAGGTAATGCAAGCATTGAGCGGTACGAGTAATACGGATATTCAGTAATAAACTAACAGAAAGATACTCAGAATTTGACGAAATTAAGAAGACTCGGACGGACATTTCTTCGCAGGAGTGAAAACAATGTTTTGTCTTTGAACCTTTTTCCTGAGTTATAAATGTTATAAGAGCTGCGTATTACTGTAGAAGTCTTAACATTGGCCAGAATTATAACTTACTGACAGAGCGTCCAAAGACGGATAACACTTATCTCCTATTTTGAAAAGAATATAGCGTTTGTAGGTCTGTGATCAGTAGCACGAGCCAACCCAACACAACGTGCCCAACTATGGATCAATATGCATCAGTGATGAATTTGTAGAACATATTTTGCTACTAGAGAGAAAGGGTAAGGACACCAGGTATACACTCAGTGAGCATTGGACACAATTTTGACACAATATATATATATATTCATAGTCATATTCAATCCACTACTGGATGAGGACTCTCCCGGAGGGAGGAGTTGATCTACCGCTTCCACGCTGACCAGACGCGTTGGGAGAGGAGAGTCGAAACGGCCATAGATGGCAACTGTCTTTTATTCACAGCAGCTCCCCAACTACATCACGATGCTAAGTGGGATCGTTCCAGGCCCTTCGCTTTGGAAAAATCCCTTGGTAGAACCTGTAATCGAACCCGCGACCCCTGGATCGGCAGTCAGCGACGGTAACCACTAGACCAGCAGAGCGGTCATATATATATATATATCAGTGGTAGAGATTTGGCGTTTTCAGGAGGTCGTGGGTTCGATTCCAGCGACCGACCACCATGGCAGGTTTTTCCAGGTTTTTTCCTGTCACACCAGGCAAATTCCGGGATGGGATCTTCAACATAGGTCCTAGCCGACACATTCCCGAACCCTTTCCTCTCCCCTATTCCGATCTGAGCCTTAGATGCCTAGATGCCATAAATAAAATTCTTTCTCTCTCTATCACAAACACAACAGAAAGGTGAAAACGTATCGCAAAAGCGTTTTCACATGTTAGAAAACAAATGAACAGAACGGGCAAGTGCGAAACTGGAGTTAAGGACACGCCATTTTGCCAACTGATGCAGGGTAACAGTGTGTTTGATAAAAGTAAAGCTAATAACAGCAGTTACTTACGTATATGGGACATTGTAGCTGATTCAAACAAAAAGTAGCTAGCTTCCGCCTCTCAGACATGGATTACAGCAAAAAATTGAAAAAGTTATAAAAGAACTAAAGCGTAAAACGGCTATTACTTCTAAAATTTTAAACATATTTCTTCATTTTTACAGTAGAATATCCGTCTTACGATATGGTAGGGCGTAGCGACTCACGATCGTGCTAGAGGGGCTCAGACTTCCTTCTCCTCTCAGACTAGTCACAAAGAATTCTATGGTAATGGAAATCACCTACAGGGAAAATATGAATACACACATATGTTACTAACACAGGTAATAGTGTATTATGTAAATTCAGATCCGAACAGAACTTCAGGCAAGTAAGGAATACCAATCAACGTGTGTTCTAGTAAGAAGGTTGCATGGTATATTTCATGATGAGTCCACATCATGCCACATTTGTATGCGTGTGTGTGTGGGCAAAGTATCGTGACAATGATAAGACTGTTTCAAGATAGCTATAATGATAAGTGCAATGTTTTCCATAATTCGATTAAATCAGTAATAGACAGTTCGGAAGTTGAAAATTCAAACTTTAATTGGACCTTGTGGCAAAAATATTGTAGTTCATCTCCATAGAATAGAAGCAAATGGATATTTTGGAAAGATCGTTTCCATGACGAATGACATAACATGTTGGGACGTAGACTCTAATTCTGCCTCGGATTCAAACCCGAGTGTGGTTCGGATTCTACGTGAACAATAGGCAACGCCCTCAGAAACTACATGGTTGATTGACGACGAAAATCGAGTATCGAGATATTAGTTAACCCCTTAGTTGCTATACAACCCAACAATTAATTAAGTAAGAAGGGTCGTATACATACAAGCGCTTACAGAAATCACTCCTGGAATTGGATAAAGCTTAACACATCGTTGCCTGAACGTTATAGATGAGTTCTTAAAAAGAAAGGACCGAGGAGCTAATGGTTTTGCAAATTAAAACATAATAATGAGATATTATCGTATTAATTCATAGGAATGCAGACACATATAGACTTGATGTAGTAAGAATCAGATACAGTCAACTATGATACAGATGAGTTCAGGATTTCTTCTATCAAAGCAACAGGGGAACTCAACATTAAGGTTAGGCAAAGTGACCGTCGTTGGTGTCCTATATATTCGTAGTTTCCAACCTTCTCCAAATAGCAGCCTTCCTAAAACTAATTATAAATCATCGCTGCTCCTCCTGCACTACCTCGTCATTCGGTTTAAAATGAAAATAATCATACTCACACAATTATAATGATCTTCAGTAAAACACTGAAAGTTGCAGTTTTAGGTGCAGGTGTTCTGATCTTGAACTTTCGTCATACGAGAACACAATAATAATTTAAACAACAAAATAGAGCAATGATATGATAAATTAATGAAGTATCTGAAAATGTTGACAATAGAAAATTGCGAGTAATAAAAATAAATAATTTGTTTCTTTGTATTATTTGAAAGCAGAGTACAAATAATTACAAATGCCTAATTTGGTTTCTGAATCATCACAGACAGCTTCCGTGACCTCAGGTTAGAGACGACTGCTATGAAGCAAATGCCGAGTCTAAAATAAACAACATATTGTATTTGAATTTAATGTATTGTTTTTCAAGTTTATCACTATTTAATGCTTCTATAAATGAAAATGACCTCCTAAACTTAATTCGAGAAAAGCGCTGTACGCTTTTGATTGGGTAAACAATTAATTTATCATCAGTGATTCCGCCAGGATATTTATTTGGGGGAGTGTAAAGTCAAAATTGGGAGGGTGTAAGTGAAGTTTTCCACGGTTTCAATCGATTTTTGACCGTAAACATTTCAAAGTTGGAGAGGTGCTCTGGAGGATTTGTGGAGGTGACACCCCCCCCACACGGGGGCTGGTGGAATCACTAATTATCATAAATAGTATACTATTGACACAGCTTGAAAGTTTTTATTGTGATATGGTTAAATACATTTAGTAATTGAGAAATTCTGTGGAAGAATGGCTTAACCCGGGTTACGTCATTTTTCCTATTCGTCGCCTGTTAGCTGTATTAGACCTCCATCATATATACTAGTTGATTTGACCGCCCATTGGTGCAGGGTCTAGAGGTTTTCCGCCCTCTTAACCCCCACCTGTGCGAGGTGTCGAACCGAAAAGCTAGGACAGCCATTGCTAATGAACTGAAAGGAAGGATTTTCATATTTGTCCACTTGAACCCGATAAACTGCATTGTGACGTGGGTTGCTCAACCTGTAGGGATGGATATATATGAGAATCATGGTCTATTAATTAATTGAATCAACACCCCCATTTTCCCCCTTTCGATGGGTGTCAACCTTTTAATGCAATAGTTAAATCCTTCTAGGTCCTAAGGAATATACACTAGAGTCCCGCTAATCCGAACGAATTGGGACTGTACCCTGTTCGGATTAGCAAAAGTTCGAAAAATCAGAACTTTAATGGTAACTTACACTTTTTTTTAGTAGGTCTGTCTATCTAAACTTTTTATAATGAACATTACCGTACTTTAATTGCTTGCAAGACAACAAGCAAAATCATTCATCTACAGAGCGTAAGCTTTTATAAAAGCCACCACCCCTAGCACCAAAGCTGAAACCGGTTTGGAAACTGACCCGAACAAAAGTGATATGGAGACCCTGTCAGAAACTTGATTCAGTGGCCCGGTGTGAAATCGGATCCGAATAACCCAATTGACACGGTGGCCCGAGTCAATCGAGTGACCCGATTGACTCGAGACCTGGTCTTGATCAAAATCACCAGACTGAGTTAACTCGGCAACTCCATGATCGAATCTTCACCCATTTAACCCGGTGGCAATATCTTGACACAGTGACTGGTCTTGTTTTTGTGGTTAGAATTAATGATTTTAATAATGTTAGATTCCTTGAGAAGTAAGCAACGTATGGGAACTTCATATTTGAGAGTTTTAAACAATTTTTATGCTTTTATCTTATGTAATACCTCAAACACAAAAGTCTTTCAGAATACCGTAGCCTTTCCGAGGGAATATTTGCATACCCCCGGTGGCATTTTTTGTTCTTTTCGGCGATACGAGTCTATTTTCATATTATTAGTTGTTAGGAACTTTTTGGCGTCATATGTTTCGTAATCTGGGGAGTAACATCCCTGCTTCCAGTCACTGCTGGACTAGCAAGACTGTCCAATTGCAATTCCAAATTTCATATATGGAAAGAATGAAATTTCTGCTTCGACCTCCGGGCCAAAATCGAATCAGACCGGGTCTGAGGCATAGACCCAGTGACCCGGTCCAAAAAGTGACCCGAATGACCCCATTGACCCGGTGGCCCGATTCAGCTCTGTTTAGTACTACCTGGCATTATTTTTAAAATAAAAACGACCATTAACATTTAACGAATTGGAAGGAATCATTTGTACTAGCCTGCAAAAGCAACTCAGCCTGATAGGATGCCCTGATCATTCCAACGGTTAAAATGCTACTTTCCTGCACTACTGATTACGGGTTTAAGCCTCGCGAGGGTCCAGTGAACGGGGCGATACGAAGCACACTGTACACAAAAAGGCAGGTTCCATCTTCGTAAGCTCACCACCTCGTTTACAATATTAGTAATAATTCAGTCAACCAAATCTGATTTGTTGTCTTTTTTTTTTAAAAAAAATGTGTCGTACTCGCTCGTTGAGCTTCTTGACAACGTGTTGACGTAAGACTTTCTTCTTATATCGAAAACCAATATAACAGGACAGCTGGGCTGGTCACTTGTGTGCTGTCAACACTTCCCGCCACGCATCACAGTGATTTTCTTTTACATCAAAAGAATTACCATTTGTAAACAAGTTTGTAACTTGTAAGCATTGTTTTCTTTAGTAAAAGGAATACCAGAAAGTAACAGACAAGTGGTGACATCTATTTTCTATAAACATAGTTAATTCTTTCAACTAAACACTATTAAGATTCATGGCATGCGATCTGCATGTGTTAAGTGGATAACAGCTAGTAACAGGTGTCAATGTTATGGATTCAGTTCTTGCTGGGGAGACGTTAGACTGCCCGGGATAGATGGTCTCAGTGTTTCCAACTACAGTGTTTTCGAAATCTCTAAATAATTTTCTTAAGTCATGATTACATTCCGTAAATGTATGATTTAAAAATAGATTCTTTATAATCACGTTCGTTGGCCAATGCACTCTTACCATGTTGGGATTTTACGAATTCACGACGTTCGAGTATCTTTCACGAAAGAAAGCCTATAAGTAGTTGAGAGGAAAATGCATTTTCTCAACTAGCCAGGTAAGAGGTTGTTCAAATATTACGTAACAACATTTTTAGTTTCTTTTCGAGGGTCTATCCATTGATATCTCGTATCTACAATTTTTGTCACCTAAAGTTGTTGTTATCGAATTATTGAAAGAAAAAATTGGCATGGCAGACTTTCCATTTGAAATTTCGTAGCAAGTAAGCGGTCAATTTACCTCTTGGTTTATCTATTATGAAGTTTCAACTGGGAAGCCCGCCATCTTTTTTTTCCTTTCAATAATTTGTTAACAAAAATTTTTAGACGTCAAAAATTGTAGATACGGGGTATCAATAGTTAACCCTCGTTATACTGCTTCCCCGTGTAAGTAAAAATAAACAGATACCCTACTCCCTCCACTTGCGCTTACGTAAGACTTGTTAATTTCTTTATCTGTATTTCGTAGTTCAAAAAGAAAACTTAAAATTTGAATCTAAACTAATATGTTTTTAAACAAATCTTACGTGGGGTTTGCTCTAATTCTCCTCACCAATTTTTAGATAAAAATAAACAACTTCATTTGAATCTCTTTGTAATATTTGAACGAGCCCTAACTGCTATTTTAAAACATGCGTATCTAACTCAAATTGATACAAAGGCCGCATTATCTTACAAAGATTATCGATCCATACAAATAATCTAAGTATGTACAGGGTGTCCATAAAGTCCATTGCTACCCTTGTGTTATCAAAACGACTGTAAACGTGAAAATATGCGGAAAAGTGTCCTGCAATATTTTATTTAAATTATTTATTGAGTTTCTATAAGCAGAAAAGAAGCTATTGCCTAGGTCCGTAACATGTCTGAGAGACGACAAACTCTGGTGATCACTCTTATGACCACAAGGATGGGGAAGGTAGCGGCGAGTGTATGCTGTTAAGTACTATGAGTTTTGTATTTTCATGGGAAAATTCACAAAGCTCTAGAAGCCTCAGTCACGGTGACCATCAAAGCTCCAAACTGCTTGCGTTCCTAGTACCACTGATCGTAATGTTCATGATCGTAACCACTTGACCTCGGGAGCTGTGTGAACATGTTCAATTTGAAGTCATTAACTATTTTCTAATTCCTTAGTAACGTTTATCGTTTCAGAAGTTGCATGAATGCCGACCACTATATCGCGAATAATGTGTCATTTTTGAATCAAGACGTACTGTGATGGGTTGAAACTCGTTGGGTCACTCTGTCCGAGGTTGCTCCTCAGTCACACCAGGCGAAAGCTCCTTTCCGTTCTCGAATTGTCTGATTGCTCTGA
Source organism: Lepisma saccharinum (assembly GCA_022664845.1). Taxonomy (NCBI): domain Eukaryota; kingdom Metazoa; phylum Arthropoda; class Insecta; order Zygentoma; family Lepismatidae; genus Lepisma; species Lepisma saccharinum. Next base: position 9,324 of record JAGDQP010047502.1, read on the forward strand.
AGACTTTATTCTTCCTGAAGTAGGCTGGCTTAAGTCCGAGGCCAATTAGTTTCGTGCAATAAAATTAATAAAGAAATATAAAGTTACGTATCTAATTGGACATTTGCACGCTATTTTCCTTCTCCACACTTGAGGATAAGTCATGCGCAACAATATTTACAAACTACAATTTACGACCTTGTCTGTGCGATTCCTGGAGAATCATTTTTTTTTACATCAACAACTATCTATTATTGAGAGCCGAGTTGTAGTCAATAGTTCGTCGTATCGAAGTATGTTCTTCACATGTCATTTCTCAACGTTAGTTTGCGTCTATTCGTTGTTTGTTCTATTTACAAATTTTCTTGGGAATTTCATAACATCATAACGAAGAGACACGTTCTGCTGAAAACAAAGTGAAAATTATCTTCGTTTTCGAAGAATATGGACGAAGCTACCATGCGACTGCTACATAATTTAACCAGTCATATCCCGAACGTACTAGTATAAGTCACTAGTATGTTTACGAGCGTTCAGGACGATCGAAAACAAAAGTACAGTGGAAGAAGTTATTGGACTCGTGACAACTAACGCAGAAACCTCTCTACGGCAATAAGCAGACGAAAATAATATTCCGCCAAGTTCAATTAATAAACCTTTTAATCACAAACTTCACCCATACAGAATTCACATAGCGCAAGAAATAGATGATCAATTTGATAGGCGAATCAAGTTTAGGTAAATTATTTCTCAACTTATTGAACCGATGAACGTTTTTACGCCTTTACGAATTTTTGCAGGAAGAATATTAACGTTATGTTTACAGTTTGAACTGTCGTCTTTTTGCATAAGAGGTAAAGTGAGTTACTGGAAAGTTACCTTACGACATTTCTTTTCTAGAGACGTTTCGATATTATTTCCTTCGATCTTCAAGCCTTTGCCATTTCAAATGTTTTACTTTACCCCGACTACTCCTCTCTGGAGACTTGAGGGAGTTTTCTACTTAAACGTGCTTTTGTATTTTTCATATTTGCAGTTATTTCTATAATACATGGGGTGGCAACGAACTTTATGCACACCCTGTAAATATAAATCCACCTTAAATTAATTAGTTACTACTGGTAATTATAGGTTTACATTTAATTTAACCTGTACATTTTCTGTTATAAAATGTTCAAAATCTTTAGTTAATCAAGCACATCGTAAAAAACAAATAACTATTTCCTAGAAAAAGTCAAGCATATGTTACTAAAAAAATCTGAAACTTTTAAGTTTTCAAGAATATTCCAGGAAGTAATACTTAGAAAGTTGTAATATTAATAGTAATTTACCACATATTTCTTCAAGTGTCCATTTCTGGTGCATTTACCTTATTTAGTAATACAGTATATTATTAGCAATATAATTTATCATTTAGTAATATTGTCTAGACTATTTTCAGCCAAATGGTTTGTTTTTTAAGTACATTCACTCAAGCATATTCAGTGTGTTCTTCACCGATAGCCAAAGAAATGGAAACAGATAAGATGTTGAATTGAATAAACCTTTATTGTAGGGCGGAGTTCAGCATACGCTGCTCTTGAGAAATTTGTGAGAATTCTTTGTTAAAATATTTTTCAGCTTTACGTTAGGAACATCCTTAGAAATGTACATGTAGCCAGTACCTGACGATTTCGTTCTTCAGGAAAATGATTGGAACTTATTTTAACAGTGAAGGGTCTCCTTCCGCTCCCCACGATCAGGTAGTCAAGGAATGAGCAGTAGACCATTTCTGTTTGTAAATGGATCAGTGCTATGAAGGAGAACTTGTGGGTCATACAGAGAAACAGAAAAGGACTTCAGCAATCGTGTATGACCTTTAACCTTTCAGAAAACAACAGTAGTTCGTGAAATTCACTTGAGGGCACTCTCTATTATCTCTATGAACGTGAAACAGAACGTTATGAAACCTGGAGCGAAGCCAAAACTTTCGTGACTAGATATTATTGACTCGTCGTCGAGAGAAAGTGAACGTTGTTGCTAGGAAAAAGTGACAATAAAAAAAATTGCTGCTTACTGTTGCTGCACGCAGTCTCTTTAGTGTCGATTGGTGTTCTCCAAATGGTTTTCTGCATATCTATTCTGTTTAACGGGGGCCAATTTTATTCGCAAACTTTCATTGATAATTTTGAATGTCTCTCTCCACCTAAGTCCCCCTTCTCTCTCGAACATGCATACGCATTGCAGTAAAATATATATCCACATTCATCACTACACACAGAAAAGAATACATATCTCATTTCACGAGAGAATTTGTATGAGGGTTGATTGAAAAGTAATGTTTCCGATTTTGTAATTCATAAATAGGTAGCAGGACTGTAGCATTCTTTTTTGTCTTACTTTGAGAGAAGCGGTTGGATGAAGAGGTTGTCTACCTACAGTTTTTAAAGTGGAGGTCTAGTGAATATTCGACAGCGTGGATTAAACAATGTGCTGTGATTAAAATCAATCACTGTTGTTGATATTGCTCCAATCAAAAGGCATGGACTCATACAAGCTGTTTATGGGTCACTCAGTATCACTAGTTCTAATCCAATGAAGACTTTAAAAGAGCTTTGAGGAAAAGTCTGAAAGTCAGGTCTTCTGTGACGACTTGTAGAGACATGTTTATTTTGGAAGAAATGTGTGCCAGAGGAACGCGTCTTTCCTTAGGACTTAATTCTCTTTTTGAAATATTTATTTTCTACATAGCCACTTCTCTTCACCACATCTTTCTTACCTTGTTACTAAATTATAAAGTAAAAGCAGCATTTTTCCGTCTTACTGATTCAGCAAATTTCAAAATTATTGACCTAAGGTCATTTTTAAAAGTATATGAAGGTAAAATGTATTTGTGTTTCTAGAATGCCATGCCTAGCAACAAATTGTTGATTTCTATATTTCTCCGTAATGGTGCTCGAAGCTTTGAGTTCCTACGATATTGAGAGTGAGGAATTTTTATTGATGTTATTTGATTAATCACTCTATCGATGGGGGCGACTCAAAGATTTCCAGTTGCAAGCAGGGTCGAGTTACATATAGTTTGAAAGTCTTGGTGGAAGAAAAAATTGGAGGGTCTCCGGAATCGATATATTGCCACTGTTTAAAATGGCATGAGGTCAAATTCGAAATATATTATCTTTCTACTGTTTCTTTTTTTTCTTTTTTTTTTTTTTGAGATTGTAAGTGTTGAACAGAAGCGTGCAAGTTGGTCAGAGGTCTAATTTCATTTTTTATTTTTGGCCATCAGACATTTGAGGTTCAAACCATCAGAGGTGAACTTTTATTTTATGCAGAAAAAAATGTTAGTTTCTCAAAATAATAAAATGCATGTTTCGATATTTTTTCATATTGCCATTCGTTCCAGAAATGCAGAGAATGGGGATAGATTTTATGGAGTGGATAACATATTATATTTCATGTGGGGAACCTGGAAACTTGCGGGACCTAATGTCTGAAAAGCCGACAGCAAATAGAATACCTTTTCTGGAGAAACTGTTCTGCCACGTTGTACTCTTCCGTTCAACCTTTACAGGCTGAGCAAGAAATAAGTCCAGAAAATAGTCATTTTTCGAAATTAGATTTTCCAACATTTTAAGTACAGGCAATATATCGATCCCGAAGTTGGTTCAATGTTTTTCTTATATCAAGATGGTACATTACAAATCTTTCTTACATTTTCCTTTCAAACGATATAGTTGTATTACTTGTTCCCAATTATAATTTCAATTTTGTAGATGCTCTAGGGTGGGGGTCAGAGATGGTAGCTTGTGCGGGTGAATTCGTGTTCAAATCCAGGCCAGGGTACTGGGATGAAGGGACTTCAAGTTGAGTACCAGAATGTCCTTGGTACTCCTGGGCACCTTGTGAGGTAACGGTGGTCGAATATGAGACTGACTACCGTAAGGACTGACCACCACGTCCTACCGTAGATGGAGAATATGTGGAGCGCTACCTTCACATCTCCCAAGTACTGTTCACGGTGCGTGAACATCGCTACCTTTACCTTTTCCTACCTGCCTACCCTCTCCGCCGTGATGATCAAAGGTGTAACATTTTTTAGCCGAAAATATTATCCCCTCAAAATATGCTGTTTTGTGTGGGTCTAGTTGAGTTCCATTTGGTTCGAAAGAATTTCTTGCCGAATTTGATTTAAGAAAATAATTCTCACAAGTGAAGTTCCTTGATAAACACTTGAAATGAGAGCAGGGCAGTCTTCGGACAGACACAAAGACAACACTTAAGAATCGCAAATTGATTAAATCGCTTATTCAGATATTTCTTCAAAATATATTTATCGAACGCCAGTTGTAAGAGTAATATTTCAGTAATCTCGTCCCTACAAGATGGGTGTTCACCCGTACCCAAACACAACACCGAAACATCCAGATGAAAACTTCAAGAAGAGCTCGTATGCGACTAATGACAGAGGAATGAAAATTCGTCTGGCTACTTGCTGCAATAAATCATATAAGATATACACAATAGTAAAAAAAAAAAAAAAAAGTTCATTTGAGGTCTTAGGGGGTCTATTTTTCAAATGTTTATCTCTTCCTCTAATTCGTGAAATTAGCTCTAGTAACAAAATAGACAAGTCTCTTCAAAATAGACAAATCTCTCCCTCGAAATAATCCAGAGCTCGACTCCCTCCTTTATAGGACGAGAAGTCCTATTTTGAATTACGTCTATCCTGGGACCGGGAAGGCTCCAGGCCAAAGTGCACAGGGTTGGAAGCCCTTTTAGAGAAACTAAACCAAGACCGGGAAGATCTCAGTCGCCTAGCTCATAAATTTATTTGAGAATGATTATTGTTACTTATATTTCTTCAGTTTGCCTGCACTAATATGAGAATTTTCCTTAGCTTCACTACCAACCAAAGTCTATGTATTAGTACGCGCAAAACTGAAGTTGTACACTCAGATTCTTAACAAATTGCAAGCCACAAATTTAGACTGAGATCCTAGCTAATTTCTTTCGAATTAAAAACAATAATACAGAATTACCTAAAAAAAATATCTTAATCCAACCACGCTGTTTCATAGCATAAAACGTTTACTCTAAATTCAGGTTAATCCTCTCCTCGTAGATTCTACACTGGGACATCGGGAATGACAACTTCTATTAGTCTACACCCAATAGCAGCCGACGAGCAGTCAACGTGCTTGCAAAACAAAGGAGGTGGGAACGTTTGCATGCGGAGATCGCCAGTAGAAGTTGGAGAGCGGTCACTCTTCAGGGCGGGACTTTCCGGGGGCCTTGATATTTCAATACTTTTTCAAGCTTTTTTTCAAGTTTGTTGTTTCGACTTACAAGGCAATGCGCAGTGAGGACCCGGAGAGTCCACAAAGCGCCCATCCCTGACTTCGTCCAGAGTACGCACTACCCATATTCAATCATTCAGATTTAAGTTGCAGATAATTTGCCGCTAGAATTATTATCCCTGCAGAGGCGACAGTACGATATAAAAGAAATTATCGCAAGCTACGAAATACTTTCGTTAATGTAGTCTTCTCCCGAAAAAATAAAAAAAAAGTAGATCGAATTAACAAATCTGCTAATACAAAAATAGATCGAATTTGCCGTTTTCGGGAATATGAACTTGTGAGTCCATCCGTAAAAAAGGTCATATGAATCAGTACGTTGCATGCCTATATGACCCGCTTACTGCTACCTGATGACTTCTCTCTCT
>JAGDQP010047503.1:0-15009 GCA_022664845.1 Lepisma saccharinum
GTCCTTGAAGGTTACTGCAAAGCGCCTGTACGGTGAACTATCTAAACTCGAGAGCAGTCGGCGTCGAGTTGGCTGTAGCCCCACTATTGGCCAATCTGCGGATTGGGGCACGTGAATCTCGCTGCTCGAGTTTATAGAATAGGGTATGTGTCATCAGAGGTTCGGAGTCCGAGAAGGGGAGTTCTGAACATTTAGATTCTGCCAAGGTTTCGCCGTCGGGATAACCAAAAACGCTCATTACGCATCACAAGCTATACTGGAATTAATGCTTTGCGATTGAGTTTGAAGCCAAAATCACTTGAGGATTATAAGTCGAGAATTTAGGAGAGTCCATAGTTATTCTCATTACGGTTCTATGAAGAGACGTTTATATGGACTAAGATGTTCCGTGAACACACAGGGCAGCTACTTCACGTCTCATTTCTTTCTCAACAACATACCAGCCTGATCATTCCCAAAAACACTTTGTAATGAAGATTCATGCTTTCATTTCATCCGAGTAACAAGACATTAAGGAACTTTTGCTCGTGAGAAAATACATAATAAATTTGAACTGACCAAGACCAATATACACAAGTCATTGAGCGCACGAGATTGTCTCTACTATGCTTGCTAGTGTTTAAACTTTCTTCACGTTTTCGGGATAAGAAGACTTTAGTGAAGTCCGATCGTTGCGTAGGTTATGACATTATTTCGTGTAACTCTTGAAAGATAAACTTTTAACTCACGTTTCCAAGAGAACACATAGAAAAGAAATTTCTTTTTATTAATATTTAAATATCCATTAGTGGTAAGGAGTAAAAGTTAAAGAGTGGATATAGTTTGAAATAAGTAAATAACCAGTTAAGTGTGCATGGGAGAAAAAGCCTTCTTAAAGTAGTCACACAGATAAAAGTTATTGAATATATTCACACAGGTAAAAGCCATTGAAATTGTGCACAGAGAGAGAAACCCATCATGAAAACTTTATTACGCATAGGAATCATAGTTAGTGTAATTGTGTAACTCTGTCCGTGCATGTAATCAATCAACGTTTTACTGTCATATAAGAATAGTTACGTTGAATCATTTCAAAGAACTAATTTAATTTTCCATATTTCAAATTGCAATTTCATTTTTGTTTTTTTTATTGTTTGTCATATCAGTTGGAACTCTACTTTCTCACTGACTTGTCGGACACACAGTCGCCCCTGTATATGGCACCATCCGGCGATGAATATTGGCCGGTTTAACCCACTCCGCAGTCAGAAATCTGATAACACCTCGCTGCTCCTCAGTCGTCGAATTGTTCAATGTGAACGCCATGATTTCCTCACACGCACTGCCGCGTCAACTGGACCGTACAGACTCTCTCCTGCGTCATGTGAGAGGCGCCCGTGCATGCGCACAACCACGCCGGACACTACACTCTCTTCCCTAGATGTCGCACTACGTTATCCCAAAGCGGCATGCTCATATTTCAACAGGTTTGTTTTTTACGACGTTTCGTACCTTTTCATCTGAACACCCCTTGTACAGTATGCAATATATAATCTCATATGTACGTATAAATACATTATCTCAAACTAAGTTCCTGCAGTAGGTACAGCAGATGGCCGCATAAAAATTGCAAGTTATTTGTATGTGACTGAATTCACATTGACATGCTTATTACGTTTTGCTATGTGACTATATTCTACATTAGTCTACGTAGAAGGCCAAATCTTACGATTGTATTATAACAAGGGGGACGAACCTGGCCCTGCGGGACTCTAACCTACGTTCGTGAATATAAGTGCATGTAGTTTTTTTCAAACATAGAATACAAGGGCCATATTAGAAGCCGATATATGAACTAATGTAAAAATTGGAAATTCAGCAATGCCAACCAAATTCAACCTAACCTAACCTCGCCCACCCTAATACAACCTAGTATTGTCTTAAGTATAAGGGCAGTCAATATTGTGCGCATGCGCTAGGGGGAACGTCTTATAGACCAAAACGTCATCAGGAAGACTTTCTGAGTTCTGATATATAGATGTCGGCACGTTTGACGAAGTCCCATAATCGGAAGTTCAGCCACCTAATCTAATGCGCATATGTGGGAACATGATGTCATGTGTCAATCATAATCGGCACATATATATAACCTCTAATTTATATGCGCCCATCTGCGGTATTTACCCAAGTTCCTTGTACATATTGGTAATATTAAACCAGAGGGTGCGATACAGAAGCACCTAACGTTAAATCTGCTCTCCATGTACGAAAATCTTCAACAGGCGGGAACAAGCTTACTTTATCGGGTATCTTAAAACATGTTTTAGAAATTACTTCAAATGTAAAGACTTGCGCAAATATCTAAAATGGAAGCTATTTTGATGCATGGAAAGCCAAAATAAAGGGAGGGAGGGTCCTGGTTTAGGTGCCCAAATTACCCGCTTGCTCCCTAGCAGTGAAAGTTACTTCTTCTGTATCGCCAGGTGATGAAGAAGAAAATGTGGGCGGAAAGTCATTAGTCCTTGTTTAGCAGCATGCGTGGTAAACATGGACACATTAAGTACAACGGAGCATATTGTTTTAAAAGACTTATTCTCCGTGAAGTATGGAGTGACAATAAAAAGATGCGTGCTACCTAGGCTCGTTTCGCTCGCACGCACTCAAACCAAATCAACCCCGTCCAACCACCTAAACACCCACCCACAGTATGCCCAGTTTTGGCCACCCGTAGGTTCATGCTCGCCATAAAGGAATTAATTTAATGTATGTGATACACATATCACTGTTTTAAATATGCCTTAAGCTAAGTTCTTGAGTTATTTATTAAATTTAACCCAGCATAACGTAGCCTAACCTAAACTCTCCCAATCCGTTATATTATCTTTCCGCGCCTCAAAATAAGTCTACTTTGTGTATTAGTCCAAGTCATTACATTTTAATTACTTTTCCCAAAAAATGTGTATTTACACAATAACGTAAAGTCTTACCAACAGGCGTCTTGGTAGGTAATGTTACAAGATTTGAAAAGCGCAAATTTCTCTTTGTTTACCAAATAAAAGCATGTGAAGCAAGGAATTTATTTGATGGAAATTGTAAAACTAATCACCTAATCAGTACCAAATAACCCACAGTAATCTCTAGAAACAAAGATGTGTGTGTGACATTCCTTCAACCCGCTCACACACACACACTTCTCATTTTCCTCTTGTTACAATTTTCTCATTCTCAAAGTTGGCTTATCTGTTTAAAAAGCAACCAAAAATAACTAATAATACAACCCAAACGAAGCTAATAGACACATATTTTATCAAGTAGAAATGAAAAACTGTAACATAAATATTACGGAGTGATAAATGTAAATCCAATATGGTGGACTATTTATTTTGCTCGAAGATATAGAAATTTGGGAAAGTGTGATAAAACGTAATGACGAGTAGTTTAGAATACAAATGGAAGGAAGACACCTTTCTACAGATATCTACATACAGTGTGCAGAGCTGGAAACTCCGTTTTGCACAACAATGTATCATATTTTCATGTAGTTTTCGGGATTCCAGATACGAAAATTAAGCCTTTTGTGCTTTTAATTTCAAACAAATTTTTATTAGCTTCTTTTAGGTTAGTAGTAGCGTTAGTTTCGTTGTTATCCCATTACCCCCTATTTTTCTTTTCTTGTAGAAATATTGCTTTTTGTAACTGTGTTTGTAATTGTTTATTCCAACTGATTGTTTCAGACTTAAACTAACAAGAAACTGGACGGCAACTGGAGGGTACAATGGAGGACAAGCCAAGGAAACCGGAAATAGAGGAGTCTATTTTAGAGGTCATGGAGGAATCCAGGAATACAAATTTACTGAATGAAGAGAAGAAGACGACGAAAATAAATGTGGTGGAGGAGAGGGAAAACGGGAGAAAAGAAGAAACAATGGCAAGGGAATTAGAAGAGAAGAAAGCAACAACAAAGGAGTTTGAGGAAGGGGAAGGAACGGTGAAAGAGTTCGAAGAGAATAAACTGATGTGGAATGGTGAGGAGGAGGAAACGCCAATGGAGTAGGAAGCGGTACGAGAAGAGGAAACAACAACAAAAAAGCTGAGGATGAAGGAAGACGAAGAAGAGTCAATGACAAGTGAGCCGGCGAAGGAGTTATGGTGAGGAAACTCAGCCAGTACGAACACAGATTCACGAAACTTGCCTAGTGAAGATAGTGGGATTCATTAAGATCATGTAGTTATAAACTCAAGATTTACTCAATATCAAGACATAGTTCATGTTCCACCAGCAGCAAATCAAGAAGAATTTACATAGTTTGTCAACCAAGGTCCAAATCAGCCTAAAGGTCCTTATCCCAAGAGTGGATCCTCGACAGGAGGAAGACATAGATCGTTTAATGAAGGGTGGTATTTAAAAGGGAATACAGCCACAAGTCAAATAGTATGTTCTGTTATATATGTATGTGTTTTGGGGCTAATATTCCCTTTTCGACTGGATCGATACACTCTGCTTTCTCCTCAACAGGCTGCAGTCATTGGCAGAAAGCTATTAAGAAGCTGAAAAGACATAATAATTGAACATCTTAAGCAAGCACATATCAAATACTCCAATTTCTTGAAAGGACGACGCATTGATGCTGTTCTGTCTGAACCCCGTCAGGAGAAGCTAAAACTCAAGGAAGAAGAACGACTGAGAAACCATCAAGTAATGGAGCGTGTAGTGCGACTTGTGCAATAATTGGGAATAGCTGGGGCACCACTACGGGGACATGATGAAGATGAAGATGTTGAGTATCTTTACAAGGAGATGTACAACTCATTATCTGATTTCAGCCCTTTTTCAGGCAGTCATATAAAAAGTGTAGGTAAAAACATGGCATATACCTCAAAATCCATGCATAATTATATCATTTCGGCCATTCACGATGGTATGTTAAATAACATAAAGAATGAGCCGGTAGCACTTCTCATTCGTTGGTGTGATGACATACTTCAGGTTCACGAAATATTTCTTGGCGTTCAAAGGATCAACAAAATTCTTACATCTCGCTGATATTATGAAGAAAGATCTCGAGCTGATTGGTCTTCTGCTCCATAAGGTTCTTTCATAAGGTTCTTTCACAATGCTTTCTCTGATGGAGAAAGCAATATGCAAGAAGAACACACAGGTTTATAAATAAGTGACATCTGTGATAAAGAAGTTATCACTGTTATGCCCACTGCTTAAATTTAGTACTCGTGGATAACTGTATGCGTACATAGAAGGAAGCGCATTGCGCCATGCAGTTTTTGAGACGATTTGAAACAGTGTTAATTCAAAAATACAGAAACTAAAGAAAATTTCAGAAATAAGATGAGCCTGTAGGGCCGAACCTGTAAACGCAGTAGCATACAGTATCCGCGTTGTTATTGATTACTTACGAGTTGCAACATTCGACGAAGGACTCGTTACGTGCGAGTCAAGCCAAGGGTCTATTACAAGCTGTGAAGTCTCTTGACTTCATCTTGTGGATAAGTTTACTAAGTCCTGTTTTGAACTCCATCAATCGCGTCAGCTAACAACTTCAGCGAGCTGATGAAGATATTGGCAGTGCTATTGAAGCTCTTAATACAACAATTAAAGCCGTTAGATCTGACAAGAATTTTGACGTCACGTATGTAGCTGCAAAAGTTCAGTGCCATGATATTGATTTCCTTATTCCCCGAAATTATGATAAGATAATACATCGTGTTAATGTTCGCATCGATGATCATCCCGAGACAGAATATGTGAACTCAGTGAAAGAGGCGAAACAGAGAGCTTTTTAGCGGTTCTCGACAAGGCTTTGAGTGGACTCAGGAATAGATTTTCCCCGAAGGTTGTCAGTGTATTACGAGCATTCCAAGAAGTGTTGATACACCCGAAAACCCCCGGGAAAAATGTCAAGGAAGTAGCATGGTATCGAAGCTGGTGACATCATTGGAGAATCTCACCTAATAAAGAAATATTCACTTTTCAAAGAGGTTTCGAATGTGCGTCATTTAGTGCCGTGCTTTAAAGACGCTTCAACAGCCACCCTCCACCCAAAGATAGGAAGTTCTGAAGGCTTTTCGGACTATTCCTGTGACAACTGCGAGTGCCGAGAGAACATTTTCCAAGCTCTCGCTAGTTACGAAAAAAATTCGGAGCACGATATCAGAGGACCGTTTGGAGGCCCTTCTAATGATATTTGTAGAGAAAAATCGATGCAAAAATGTACCAATAGAAACTGGCGTAGATAGATTTAAAACTTATGGAGCTCGAAGACTAATACTTTAAACATTTTTTTTTAAAATATCATATATTCAACATCTGAGTTGTCCGTTTGCAAAACCAACTATCTCCAGTTTCTATTAAGGGTCATTTTCGCATGCGTTTCAACTAAAGTCTTTTGAGGAAAAAAGGTGCGAGAGATATTCAAGGCTGGCATAGGAACAGTACGGGCTATTCAGGCTAATTTTCACATGGGAACTAGAATAACTAGTCTTAAGAACTGTTCATTTGTCAGCTTTGAATATATCTTGCATCATTTTTTCTCTAAAGACTGTTTCGTTGAAACGCATGCAAAAATGACCCGTAATAGAAACTGCAGATAGTTGGTTTTGCAAACGGACGACTCATTTGTACATTACAGAGTTAATGAAGGATGGTAAGTTAGTGAAATTAAAAGACCTATCCTTAGGTTTCATATTACTAGAAAATTGGTATTCCTCTTCCTACTTAGGGTTTTGATTATTTTTAAAAATTATTAAATTGCATTATTTTGAAGCACGTTAGCTAGTGATAGTAAGCGCTATTAAACCTTTCAATATAGGATGTTTGTGAGGGAAGAGACAAGACTTAATTGTATGAATGGTAATGGCCTAGGTGCAAGTAGAATTTAAATTTATAAGTAAACCCTGTACTGCAATTTTAACTATTGATTTATGAAGAATTCAAACAACAATGTTGACTAGTTTAGTAGTTTTGTTTTGAGAAGGATTGTTCTGTCGCTTCAACTTTGCAAAATACATAAATTTTATGCACAATTGTAGTGATTTGCACAAATACCAACTTGTAAAATACTGGCAAAGGAAGCAAAGCACAGATGAGGGAAAGGAGGCGCAAGGTGACTCGGGGGCGCTACATGAAGAATGCCCCCCTTGTTCGAAAATCCTGGAGCCGCCAGTGGAGTAAAGTCAATTGATAGGAGTGCACTTTAATAAAAACTGTAGTTTCCCTTCTTAGAAGTTTTTAACTTTTCCTTTTATCGCCTTTAGACCTTTAAAAATGTACGAAAATAGTTCGTGCAAAGCCTTGTTTGAACGCACAATCCTCTTCATTTTATGTGATTAAAATATATGAAAAACTTGTCAACGTTCGCACTCCTAAGATATGTGCTAATTCAAATATTCGTAGGACGTCCTATGAATACATTACAGATAACGTTAAAATATCTTAGAGATATCATAATATTCGAGGAAATACTCATAGATTATTTCTGGGACGTTTCTCAGATTGGAACGCGACACACGACGTGTGATACCGTGGCACTACAGTATCCACATGGTGTGTCAATGAACCATAGTTTGAACCCCACCTGGTACAACCAGTGTTTCTTTCAGAAGATTTCATTCGGAGGGACTCGTGGGAGGTCACCAAAATTATAAATAGTATATATCAACTCCAATGTACTAAAGTACAAAATAATAAAAATTTTGCTTAACAAATATGTCGCACTTCCTTAGTGAACCTGAACATAAAATGAACATTTTTTATAGAATATGCTATTATATACGTATTTCAATATATGTATGATTAATACAGGTGTTGAGACTACTTCTTTCGGAGGGAGCGGTCGTAAACCTCGGGGGGGGGGGGGGCAAATCCCCCCAGAAAGCATGCCGGAAAAAAAACAGTGAATATAACGTTTTTGTTTTTAAAAAGTATAATATGTTTTCGTCTTCAGTGAAGGTTATTTCAACCTTGTTTAAAATTCTCCACATAATTTACTAAGCTTAATTAAAATTTCACCCCGGCTAAAATTCCTATGTGAGATAGGGCTTGTTCGGAAACACATAACGAAGTTCACTGCATTCACGATCTTAACGCTGAAAGTTATTTTCGTGAAATTCGTTTTCTTCGTCATTTCCGAACACTCCAAACTGTTGTCGGGGTAACGATCGACCCCAACTCGAAATAAATGAAAATAAAAAGTGTGGTTATAATTTCGGACACAAGCTTCAAAATACGAAGCAAGTTAGTTTCTTGCAGAGGTTCTCTTCAAATAAATATGTAATTTACCAACATGTATAACCTTCGTTTGGAGAAATACATTTCTATACGCTTCAAGTTTTATGTATACGAACATAGCAATCTATTCGTTCCTTAGTACATTTAGTCAACAATAGAATAAATCTATTCTCTTAGATACAAGAATTATCTGGTTGAAGTACCTTCATAATTATACATCTTTCAAAATGTAAATGGTTCGCAAACTAAGTAACATTAACAGCACGAGAAAAAAGTTTTCTACTACCGTTATTTTGCTCCTAAGAACGAAGCTCTGCATAATAAATTGCAAGGAATGAACTTCTTAGTAAAATTATATTGGTAAGAAAGTAAACTAATAAATAGACAAAGGAACTATGTTAACAGGTACTTGACAACAGTCTATCTTATACAAGAGTCAAATGCTACTTGTGATTTATAATTTGAAAGGATAAGAACGTGGCGCATTCAGTTTTTATAAATGCTAAAACCATATGCTTTCCTTTAAGAACTTGTAGTTTAACAGAAATCTTTAGAAAAGACTACCATAATATGCGGAATCAAAGAATGACTTTCGTAGAAGTAGACACGATTTGTATTGTACGTTATTTTTGCTTTTAGTCAAGAAGCCTCTGGATAAAGAACTCTTTAATAGTTTCATCTTTTTCTCAGTGGTGCTATCTAGTGTCAATCGCGATATCTAACAGCACTCCATAGCTCGAAGAGCTGTTAAATATGGGAAATTAAAGATAAACCAATTGTTTTAGATTAACCAATTGTTTTAGATTAACCAATTGTTTTAGATAAACCGTTCTATTAATCTGTTATGTAAGTTAATTGTTCCCTACTGCAGAAATAACGGTCATGGCTAAAATTATAAACCTCCAGATAAAGCAAAAACGCGATATCACGATGAAAAACACTGTGCATTTATCATGCGGAAGGTAGCCATGTTAATTTTAACAAAGTGCATGATTTCAGATCTAAATTGTTTCGTGCGCCAAAGAAAATAACTGAGAGTAAGTTTCCGAACGGCTGACTAAATGAACGAACTTCATCAAAGTGGCTTCCGAACTCTTCGTGAGAACGAGATAAATGCGTAAAACTCACGGAGTTTCCGAACGCACCCATAGTCAGTGCTCGAAGTGGCTTACAAAGGTAGAAGAACGGTTGCAGGAGTGGAATAGAAAAATAAGCGTACCCTTGCACCTAGTGGCGGCGATTGACTATTAGAAGTAAAGGCAATGAGCTCCCATTAATACGGTAAAAAGGTATGGATACGAAAAATCCAATATGAAAAACGTAAGGGCACAGTATGCTCCTCATGCCCTCCACTTCGAGCACTGGATATAGTTTATAATTTCTAAATATGTATCATTATTATTATTATTATACTTTCGTTCACTAAAATTAGGCCAAGTTTTCATATACACGATCTACCTGTGTATTACTTTGAATTTATCTCAGTAGCCAATTAAAATACTTAACCCCATGTATCAATTGATTACTAACTGTAAGACAAATTGTAAGCAAAGTACGCGGCTAGTGAGTGAATGAGTGAGAGAGAGAGAGAGAGAGAGAGAGAGAGAGAGAGAGAGAGTGTGTGTGTGTGTGTGTGTGTGCGTGCGTGTGTTTTGAAAACTCGCCTTGTAAATCTACCTTAAATGACATCAATCTAAAAAAAATGTCAATGTTTTCACTACAACTGAAAGAATACACAAGTAAAAAATGTATCACTTGAGGAACCTACAAAAAATATTTTCATCAATTAATACATAACTTTATCCTTAAGCGAGTTCATTAAATTCTACATAAAGTGAAGTGATTTAAAAGCTTAATGCCATTGATCCAATCGATAGTTAATATGCCGTCTTTCCATTCATAGAGTTTATCAGTGATGTTACAATCAGTTTTCTTTTAGCATATTCTATATACTCTCACTCGACATAATAAATGTTGTCTATATATCTAGCCAATGTGAAAGAGTATAATCCTTTTCTCATGTATGTAAAAATGCGACGTGCAGAATTACGTACATGTAAGAGAAAATGTTCTAATGAATACAAACGATAAGCTGAAAACGTAAATTTGTAAAATGGGGATAGAATAGAGTTGCCACCTGCCCCGTATAATACGGGATGTCCCGTATTTTATGTGAAATTTGTGCATCCCGTTTTATCAGCTGTTGTCCCGTACTATAAGAAGTAAATTCTCACACAGATTTCCAACATATCAATAATTTTAACAAATAAACTGTGATGGGCTCTTTTCAAACTGTTTACTACGCAGACTGGCGAGTAGTCTGTGTTCACATCCCCAAGCCCCAACATAAGACCTGGGGATATGGATATAATACTTGCGCCTTGTTTGCTCTAGTTGATAACACGCTACAAAAAATTGCTACATTAATTCAACACTTTTCGGTGTACCAGAGCAACCGTGACTTTTTGTGGTAAATCAACACTGTTTGTTATATGATTTCATTGATTAAACACTGTAATAGTGGTAGTATGACACTCTTCATTGTGTTGAATCAGAATCGACAACATATCTATTCTGTTGAATCACGGAAATCAACACCGTTGTCCCGTTGATTCCACAAAAAATGGTAGTCGCCCAGTAACCCCAAAAGTGTTGAATTAAAAGTTGTTGTTTTTTTTTTCTTGTAGTATCGATATCAATTTCTCACCGCCAGTGATTTTGGACATTCGCAAACAAGCCGTTCTCTGTGTGGGCTTGATTATTATCGAGGTTTTAAATTGTGCGGGTAGTCATATAGTAGTACAGGACCTTACTAGTTACTTTCATTTTAGGTTATTTAAGATTTGTCCCGTATTTTTTGGTGTAGTCCCGTATTTTTTGCCGAGCGTTCCGTAATTTAATTATCAAAAGGTGACAACCCTCGTATAGAATATCATTCTCTTATCAATTTAAAGATTCTTCAAAGGGCCACAGCAACCCTCCGTCGTGTAAATGTGTTATGTAAGTGAAATATAAAGAGTTTTCTTTCAATGCAATGCGTGTCCTTCATATTTAGTTTGCGAATGTCGTGCATTGAACTCAGAGTGATAAAGTGAGTAACTCAATGTATGATCCCCTCTTCCCTTTTCAGCCTAATAAGAAATAAGACATCATGAATATTATTGCCTCCACTAGCTCTGCGTTCCTAGTTTCACTGATCGAGTGCGAAACCACGCGTCCATCTGGATTTGGCTTTGTCATATGCAGGTTATTGTGAGGTTGCCCCCGTTACTCTTTAGAGACGTTGTTATATGTAAAACAAGAGCACGGTGCAGTTTATTTCTTTTACTTTCATTCATGGACTAAGCTGGTAACTATAGCCTAAGCCTTTGGGGATAATGCCCTTCGGCGATAACATTTCGCGGAACGGATGTTTAGGTGTTGAATTGTGATCACGACATTTGCCTTCTAAAAGAGATAACCTCAGGATCGAACATGCGTGCCTCCGCATTACCGATCCAAATTCTACGATGTTACCAGTAGAACCGTAGGCCGTAGTAGTATGTTCGTGTGCATAGTGCTAGGACCTACGAAATGTTATAAAATTCGTATTTCTTTTTACTATGCCATGTATACTAAAAATGTCTAGGCTCTGTTTCAGTCAGCAACGTCATGGAGTTCGAATTACCCCAATGGAGATACATTCTGGTTCAATCTTCGCTGTCTACCCTCATAATTGAGATTTTCAAACATTTTCATGTTACACCTGAATAATGTTGAGATTATACATGAACTAAAGCCCCTGCACGCTACATTTACCATTCCCCTCTGAGAAGGATTGATCGTCAAGGCACGTCATCTTTCACTGATTATATCCAAAGTATACGCATGCTCCTTAATCTGATCTAAATATTTCCAGTTATAAATAAACTTGTTAAATATGTGACATCAGCCCTGTGGATCACGTATAACGCACAAGGAAGTTGGTATTTCAAATCATGTAACTAATAGAATCTCTAAACATGGCATAGTGCTTTTATCATGTAAATATAGAAGTATCTAGTCTTTAGTACATATAATTACATTACTTCCTCATAGAAAAGCAAATGTTTCAAAATAGATATTCTCTGACAGTAAGCAAATCTCTGCGAAACAAAGTTCGCGTCTTCATCATATTAACGTGACGTATACTCCATTATCATACACACGTAGAACTCACTAATCTTGACTATAAATAATGATAATTTTTCCCTCTCTTTTTGAATAAGTAAAGTTTAGTATACTCGACATATCAAAGCGACGTATATTCCTTTATCGTTCACACACAGAACCTTGAATATGAACAACTATATATTATTATTGTTATTATTATTATTATTATTATTATTATTATTATTATAACGATATTATTTTCTTGTTCTAAAAAATAACGTTTCCAAAATAAGAAGTATTTTGCAGATGACCAAATCTGTTAAGCAAAGCTTAAATCCCCAGCCATTTCACATTATCATTCAGACACAGAACTCACTAATCTAGAATACAAATAATGATAATTATTGCTCCTTCTTTTTCTGCTCTGTCATATAAAGTCCTATCTCACTTTAAAACCCTTTACTTACCAACAGCATATTTCCATAGTGATTCTTCTAATAAAAAATAAAAAGCAGGTCTCAAATCTTAAAAGGAATAATAACTTAGTATGCATTCAAGCTTATTTTAACTTCATCGTGGCGGTAACCTCATAAAACAACCATTACCTAGTATGCATTCTAGCGTGCTTCAAGTTCATCGTCGCAGTAACTCCTTAAAGAGAATCATTGTCTAGTATGCATTCTAGCTTCTTTTTAAATTCATTGTTCCAGTAACTCCATTTAATAACGTTATAAAAAAACCACTAATCAGCAAAGACTCCGCTGCTGTTTTATACACTTAATTTTCCCTTCCTGCCGCAACAACACGCCGCGTTATAATATATTCGCTTACAATATACGGTATACATCCGACAGCTATATAAAGTCGACTTTCCTATAGTCTAGGACACATCCGCCATTACAAATTATGAGAAACTTTCATCACTTGTAAGGAGCAATGAGCGTGTACATGAAAAACCGCCCTTGCTTACTTTTCTCCGATTATAGGGGTTACGTCAAAGCACACGGTTGCATACATGAAAAGTTGGTCTTACTTTTTACAAATGTCAGGACTCGTTGTCCTCCTCGTGATTTTCACATCTTGACGTCAAGAATGGCAACGCCGCATGAGTCATCGATATACAAATTTGGCAATACTGTAGCGGCCATCTTGGAAGACGTCAAAGGTTATTGACCTGATGACGTCACCACCACGATTTAGACCTTTAACTACTAAGCCGATAGTTCAATTTGAACCCTACGAAGTTATTAACAAGTATACAACGTCGTCGATAAGAAAGTTGTGAGAACAAGAAATTCCATCTAGCTGTTAAAGAGGTAATATGACTTACATGTTAGTAAAGCAACACAATTTCTTTCTTCCCAAGTTGAGTTAATTCCTAAACACAGGGCCAGCACTAGGGTATCTAGCACCCCAAGCAAACTAATCAAAAGGCGCCCCCTTTGATATAACCAATTTTTCTCCTTAGCATGTTTTCATTATTTGTAGATTACGTTTGTGTTTCGTAAGTAATAAATTGAAACCACTGTATCTCTTAAAATGTATTTTTGTTTTATTACATATAACATGAATAAAAGCGCAAGTGGCAAGTAGATATACAGTATATATACTGTAAATCTTACACTAACGACACTAAAATGCCCATTTCACATTTATAGGGTTTGTCCCCTTTATAAGTTCTTATCTGGTTTTTCAAGATACTGACTACAGTACACTCATATCCATATATTTCACACTAATAAGTTTCTCCCATATATAAGTTAGCATATGCTTTTTTTTTTAGTACCGCTTTGAGTACATTAATATCCGCATTTGTCAAATTTGTAAGATTTCTCCCCTGTATGAGTTCTTATGTGTTGTTTCAAGTGACCATCTCGAAAGCATTGAAACCCGCATATTTTACATTAATAAGGTTTCTACCCTGTTTATGTTCTTACGTGCTTTTTCAAGCTACCGCTTTCAGTAAACTCATATCCGCATATATAAGGTTTCTTCCGTGTATGAGTTCTGCTGTGCCTTTTCAAGCTACTGCCTTTAGTATAGTGATTCCCGGGGCATATTTCACATCTATAAGGTTTCTTCCCTGTATGAGTTATTGTCTTTTCAAGTGACTGGTTTGAGAGCATTCGTATCCACATATTTCACATTTATAAAGTTTTCCCCTGTATGAGTTCTCATGTGTATTTTCAAAATGCCGCTTCGGCTACAATCATGTTCGCATATTTCACATTTTAACCGTTTCTTCCCTGTATGAGTTTTCATGTGAGTTTTGAAGCTACTTCTTGCAGTATATACACTGTAAATGTTACACTAACGATACTAAAATGCAATAGTTTTTCATAACGGTACTCTTCTAGCTTTAGAGCTCGCAAACAAAGTTGATCAATTCCGTTTTGTCTATATCTTTCAATTGTTCGTGTTCTATGGAAATTATGGCTAACCCATCATGCCTGTTCTGTAGCACTGTCGAGCTATGCTAGCATTATGTTTTATTAATTTTAATTTCGAAAAACTCCTCTCGCCAGAAGCAACTGACACAGGCAGCGTCAGCAAAATTCGAAGAGCTGTAACTGTGTTGGGGAAAAGTTAGTCAAATCCTTTAAAAGGATAAAATTCAAAGTTTGTTCTGGACTTTCCCCTTCCTTCACAAGTGGAGC
>JAGDQP010047504.1:0-12922 GCA_022664845.1 Lepisma saccharinum
TTTGCCTGGTGTGACTGAAAGTATTGTATTTCCAGTACGTGGTTTGTGCCTTCGAACATTTTTCTCATGTAATGCTTCCTCGCTATAGACCTTTCTGAGCCTACAATGGATTTTTGTAGCTGTACATCCATCTTTGGTCAATAATTTCCCATTTTCTATCTTTCATATCCATTGTTCAGTTACTCTGAAAAGGAAGAAAATTGATTATTCATACGTGAAAGCATTTCTGAGACATCTAAATTTCAGAAATATAACATCATTAGAAATATAACAGAATTATAAACAAACAGATATTATATTCAGCAACCTCTTAAAATATTTTTGAACACATATTCAATAGTTCATTCATTCACTTTTTTTTCTTTCATCTAATGCAATTCGTGTACTTCATCTTTAAATTTATGTACGCCATGTAAGAAAATGGACAAAAGATTGACCTCATTGTAGACTTGTCAACTCTCACGCAAAATACGTGAGTCACACGCATTCAAGCATCAACTCACGCTTTCACGCAAAAAAACCCTTGCAATCTCACGCATTTTTTAAAAAAAATATGCAAAATTTAACTTTCGCGCTGTAAAGTGAAGCAAAAACCAAAATTGTTACTTTCTAGAGTAGCAGTATTGAAAGACAGCGAGATAGCTGATGGTAGCAACTCAATAGCAGCACTTGTTTGGTATAAATAGAAAAAAAAAGTGAAAGAGTATCGGTTAGAACTCTTACCGTTGGCCGATGTAAACGTTCTAGTAAGCTTTCAAAGACTGCCAAAATAGGTACTAAGTTGTTCAAATAACTTTTTTTTTAGTTTATTTAATTAATTATTGAACTGTTGAACTAATGATATATATTTTTCGTTCCTTGTTATCTATCAACATAGTGATATGTATGGTATGCAGTGCCCGATTTGTACAATTTCCAGAGCGTAGAAAACCGTATTTTAAATCCGTTCATATCCAAGCCAAGGCTTGGGAATATTGCGAAAAACAGAGTCAGGGAAGATTTTCGCAGAGATGGGGAAATTCCAACCATCCTCCGCTTCAAATCTAACACTAATGGTATGTAGAAGAATGTTGAAATAATCAGATCGTAATCTAATTCAATAGCTTTAAAAACGGTTAGTTTACTTCAATTTTTCAAGTAGGACCTACGCTGAAAACTGAAATCACTTGTTGCCGTACACGTTTTTGTTTTTTTGTTTTGTAGTAGACCTACTTTGTGATAATTAGCTTCTGTATTGTAACTCTTTCGTATGTTTTTCGTTTCTCACGCAATCTCCCTCATTTCTCCCCTTCCAGGTTGACAAACCTCCCGCATTGGCACTTCTCTAGGTTGACAGGTTAAACCTGCAATAAATAAGATTTGATACAGGTGGAAAGACTAGCTTGCTGGTGGCGCTGCAATCACTGAGAATAGTTTAAATTTGTATGAGCAATTTCGATTCTTGTGCAACAATAAAATTCTTTATGAATGGGGTGTTACGTATTTGTGAAAATAAGATGGGTTTAAAATAATTAACAGTCAATATCTGATTAAATTCTTTTTACTTTGTCTGTCATGTTAATTACATCCTTAAACAAATGCATGGAAATATTTTTGTCCATTGAGTCTTATTCAATTAGCGGGATAACAATTATTATTTACTCAATACTTATGCCTTTAATTTAAAAACAAAACAGCTATTTTGTATGTGGAAGTAACTAATCTAAACAGTAACCGAATCTAAATAGTAACCTAATCAACTTTGTTATTGACTAGCAATATTCAAGGAACATCAATATATTGAATACTATCATTAGTATCAATTGTGTATTTCATGTTGATGTTGCAAGTAATTGTTCGCAGCCTCATTCTATTTAATTAAATAGCTTTTAAGGTAATTTGTCCGTATTTAGTCCGCAACTATTCTGGTAACCCTCACTAACGATGTTAATAAAGTAGGATCTAGAGAGAATATTTATTCTTAAAATGAAAATGTATTCACTTAACGATTTACTCACATTATTCTAGAGCAGCCATAGAGAGGAAAAATTTTATCATATTTTTTCAAGCAGCTCATATTGTATACTTTTTATCACAAATCGGAATTAATGCAAACTGAATATTAAAAAAAAAAAAAATCTTATTAAGTGTGTATGATATTCACTGGAAGATTGAGAACCTCTACAAGTTCCTTGGGTACGACAATTAGGCTGCAGACTTGGACACGTGTCTGTGGTATTCAAAATATAGGACGAAGTTAAAAGAAAAAAGAAGAAAATATTGGTGAAAATAGGAATTGCGTATGAACAGTGCAATTTCTTGCAACACTAAAGAAACGCAAATGCTATGAAAAAAGTGAATTGACACTTTTTCTAACCCACTGATTTTTCCCTCTTCCCCTATTCCTTTCGCGTCTCCATTTGCTTGGAAAGTTAATTTTACTTTCGTAATCATGGAGGGGAATAAGAAAAGAATTTAGTAGGGGAAGGAATGTCATAAAACTTTAAATGAATAATGTAGTTAAGATATTACTTTGATCTTGAACTTTGAATCAACCGTGCGTAAATTGAATTAAATGGAAAAGAATATTCAGTATAATTAAATAACAAAAAAGCTGGTAGAAAATGAAAGCCATTATAATGTTTTCTTCAACAATATGGCAATTGTTGAAGGTACAATGGGGAAGATTTAAGCTACGTTGATTTATATTTATTGTAATTTCAGATTCTTATCGCGTTGTTTGTTATGTATTAATCTGAAAGAAAATCAATACTAAAAGCTATTTTGTTTCTGCAAAGGTGCTTTTATAATAGTGCTGCAAACCAATTTACAGCAATTGGAAAATTGTTACATTGATAAGAACAACAAAAAAAAAAAAACAGATGTTTTCACTTCCTACATTTTCCTTCTTTCACAAATAACCGTGGACTCCTGTGAGTCGTCTGCTAGTAAAAAAAAAATATATTTTACTTCTGGTGATTAATTATTATTCTAAATAAACTAATCCAAAACTATGAATTAACAGGTATAGTTTAGGGACAGTTACAGTTTTATTACCTTCAAAGAAGAAATATCAAATAACTGTTTTTATTACAAGAATTATTTTAAATTTAAACTGTAATAATAATTACATAATATTTGTTTCTGCAGTAATTATTATTATCAAATGTAATCAATTCGTTTCTAATTTTTCCTTTAGTGCGATGTTAGCCATGCATAAATGCTACTACGTAGCAAGTGCACGATATTTGTAGAGCAGTTAGCAATTTAAAAATATAGTAGTCGTGTTTCAATTTATTAATTTAAAATTAATTTCAATTTCATTACTTTGTTTTAGCGTTCCAGTAATTCTCAGACTATTCACGCGAAGGTTATGTTACTTCTGGTAATTTACTTTATACCTTATGGAACTCAAACCTACGTACAACTATAATAGTGAACTCAGGTGTTTTGTAAAAATTTTGAAAATATCACCTCATAACCAGGGCCGGATTTACCACTAGGACCCCTAGGCCCGGGTCTAGGGGCGAAATTTTAACAGGTGCGCACTTTAAATTTAAAAAAAAATACAAGTTACTATTTAAAATGTGAGACGAAAAAATGTTTTAGCAAAACATATTAAGGGGGAGCGCCTACATATCTTACTTCAGTCCCCCTTCAGGTAATTTAAATTTAAACTAATTTACATTAGAAATAATAAAACAAACAATATATTAGGAACATAATTTATTCCTATTTTTGTCTTTGTACACACCAATAATAATTTTAGTCAATGTTACACATACAGTATACTCTAAATTCAAAGAGCAGAATTCCGCTGGATTTGAGCATAATATTTCATCTTGCGAGAGTGGAAAGAGGGACCGCTCTTTTGGAATTTAGATAAAATTTTCATTCTGCAAGCATTAAAAGGACGCAATAAAATGTTGAAAAGGTAAATAGAAGCAAAATTGAGTATTTATTCATAAGTAGTAACGTTCTTATGAGTGAAAAGAATAACTTGTTTTCAGTGGAATTTGAACCTGCTACCTTCCGGCTAGCGAACCAACGCCTTATCTACTAGGCTAGTGGGCCAACTGAAAGAAAACGCTCTCGAAAGGGTCTTCTTTGTCTTGTCAGGTACTTGAGATCAATGTTTAAACACTTCTGTTATATATCTTATTCCTGACGTCTCCTGATATGCTTTTGTTATTGAGAAAAGTTATCAGGTCTTCTCTTGACATTTTTAACTAAACGCGATTAACTTTACAGAAGGACTTCTTCTTTCGATTGCCTTCGCTGTAACGAATGGCGGAGAACAAACTTGACTAGTATCTATGATGCATTGTGCTCCACACTATAAAGATAAGAAATCGCTCTTTTAAGTTTAAATAATAAATTACATCCATAAAGGATAGGAATCAGTCCTAGAATCTATATACCTACCAATTGACAACAGGTACTTTGTGTTGAAGCACTCTGTATACACGAAGGCGTAATTAGGGTAGATTTTTGTATATGGGGAAAGCTAAAATGTATTTTCCTAACTCGTGCTTTTGGGACCGGAATGTGTATGTATTGTGCGTTTGAATCTTGGTGAGTTTTTCAAGAATTCCCTTCAATTTCACCACAAGAACGTCAGGACGGTACCTTAAATAAATCGCTGCCTCTACCCTCCCATATCCTATCGCGGTCTGATCCAAAGATTGCTAAAGAGATTTAAAATATATCCTAACCAGTCTCTTTCCAGTGTAATATCCTAACAGTAGAAACAAGACTTATTTTAACATTCTTTTCTTTAGTTCACAATGGTTCGTGGTGTCCTAAAATCTTGGAACACTAATTTAACTCATTCTCCGACATCATACAATGATGAAATTTTCCACAGCTACGTAAGTCGGGTGACAATACAAAATTTCATGTTACTTTCATATATTTCTATATTTTAAGAGCTTATTTTAATATCTATATTTTTTAATATGGACTTCTTTATCCTAAAATAAATACTATAGTCTGGGTTTTACTGGTTGCAGAACACTTTAGAATTTGTGTCACAAAACATTCAGCTTGAAAACATTGAAATAACTCGAAAATAAATAATAATAAACTTTTTAAAAGCATACTTCTCTTAAACAATTCTTACAAAAAAAAAAGCAAAATATAATGTTGTTTATGCAAGAATAAAAAGAAAAGCATGGGGCGCTCTCTAATATACAATCACTTTATAAATGCTTGAATTGACGCGCCCCATGTTTTTTTTCCTCCCTACCTTGACCTTATATCTTCAGTAGGAAAATACAATATTTCCTGGGATTATGTTTAAGATTTAAAGAGCTAGCTGGCCACGTATTCAACATAGCGAATAAGTTTGTAGTGTCGCTTTTACCCATTTCTAGAGATATTGTAATTTTTCAAGTTGCTAGTATTTAGGAGCGACGTATTGAAGGGTGGAAGGACATTATTTAAGATCCCAGACTGCCATGACAGAGTGACAGCACTGGAGCTGCTCAGCATAGCTGACCCAAGACGTTGGGTATGATGAAATTGATGACCAATAGATACCTTCGCATTATGGAAACCAATAAGGAAGACTCCTTAAAATTATCTTTATGATAAATAATATTATTTTTATGGACAGTAATTACTAATTGTATTTATGTATAATTAATAATATATTTTGTTTAATTTGCTTTGAAGTGTTCTTGTGTTAATAAAAATAGTTTATATTGCCTTCTTTTTCAGTATAATTATAACGTCTTGCACAAGTAGCCTGCAGTAATTTAATTAAAATTGCTCATTGTAGGGTTATGTATTTAATGCCATTATTTATTATTAGTAATATTATTGAAACCGTGTTTTGTAAATAACTACATTAGCACAGTTAAATAATTATTATCTCTTTGTTAGGCCTATCATTATTGTGGCGAGAGAACGGAGGAGAGTACGGCGCCTAGACGCACAAATGAGAACCTGCTCATAACACTGGTGTATATAAAATAATCCAGGAAAATAAACAAAGATAATAAAATAAATAGTAAAACATCATTATCATATTAATGTTGTAATTTCAAGTTATTGCGGAACTTGTCCTAATCGGAATTTGCATGCATTACAAGTTATAATAAAATATACTTAAATTTCGAAAATTAAATTATAATTACACCTCAATTCCAGTGTTACTTTATTGATTTGAAAATGTATAAAAAGGAAAATTAACTCGTCAGTCGGCCTCCTGCGATTTAGATTTGAGCAATTTTACTGTATTTCTTTTGTTCTTATTATATGAACTGTGTGGTGTAGTCATAGTTAGTAATTTTTGTGTGAGCAAGTTTATTGTTAATTCATCTGTCATTGGATACAGGAGGGAAATTGCGAAGAATTATCGTTGTCTTGAGGAAGTCAGCAAAATTGAAAAGATTGGGAACCAGTGACACAGACGATATTGTTCCCGCAATCCTAACAAAGCTTTTCTGGTCTATAGTTGAAAGCCGTCGAAACAGGGTGAAATTGAAGGATGTAATGACTGGCTTGTGGAAGGTTGAACAAATATTATTGTGCGTAGTTGCTAATACGATACATTTGTTTTTACTTGTATATGAAGTAAAATTTGAAATCAGCCACTAGAAGTGAAAAGGCGTACTAAGCTTGCTCTTATCATTAAGAAAGTTGACAAAATGTTAATTGATTTTTTATTTATAATATTCATTTCTAATATTTGATTACTCATCTACTATCAAATAACACAATACCACCAACTCTCAACATCATATTGTTCGCGCCTACAAAGCTGCACTTGGTGAAGCAGGGGCTCGAATACAAGAATTCTATACGTTGTTCAGTGTAATGTAGTTCTTGTTTATAATTCAAACAGCATTTGGTCAGCAAATCAAACAGTATTTTTTGTTAGCACTGTAAAATTTACAAAAGTATATATGTGATATTTCTGTACTACAGGATTTATGTTTCTTAATTTTGATACACGAATTGTATGAAAATTGTGTTTTTCAGATCCCTTGATAGCAAAGCTATAACAAAAGGGACCTTATAATCCCGCTCACGGTGTCCATCTGTCCATTTCCAAATAAAATCTCAGAAAAAACAAGGTGTAGAGAGATTCTTTCGGTGTCGTTGGAAAGGTCTTAGATAGACTAGTTCAGAGCCATTGAAGCTGTCTTGATTAGTGCAGTGGTTCAGTGTTGGCAGCCCATTTAAAATCAATTGTTCAAATTGCTTCCATTCAGTTATACCTAGCTGCACCATACTTGGTATAAATATTATTTGATACAATAGAAAAACACATAGAACCTACGTTTCCAAGTAACCCATTTATCAGTATTGCAAACCTATTTTCTATAAAATTATCATTTTTTAAATTGTTTCGTTATTTTAGTCATAGCAGCACCAAACTTCGCACAAACATTGCTTGACCCAATAGTAAAATACTGCGGATCTTCACGCTCCCCAGAAACCCAGTTTTCAGTGTTGCCAGTCCATGTAAAAAATATATCTCATGAACCATAAAGCGCAGAGATATGTATGAGGTATATTCCGAATGGTTTTAGCTAGATTATCCCAGAGCTAGCGAGACAGTCATGAATGGTGTAGTAGTTTAGTGTTGCCAGCCCATTTTTGAAAGAATAATCAACTATTTAAATTGCTTCCATTGAGTTAGACCTATGACCGGGATTACGCCCTGTTCAGACGCAGAGCAAGCCCTCTGAAGATTTTCCCTCGTACGTCAAAGGGGCATGTTCGGAGTGGTATGGACAGTTGGGGCCAAAGCACTTTCTCGGTAAGTGAAAAAAACACCACCGCGGTAGATGACAGCACGCTATGCCTCCTACCTTTCGCGACTGAAGATACCAAATTGCCTTCCAGGGAAGCAACCACCTGACGAAGCCCGTTTGGATCGGATGAAAAAGACTTACTACTCCCAACAAACAATGTGCTTGAAACACGATTTCGACTCCAGACGATGCCTACTACAATCAAAATTATAAATCTAATATCGTTCTACCCGGCAAAGCTGATTTATGACCCGTGCTGGAAGAGATATGATATTAGTACACAATATAAACACTATATGAAAATTTGTCTCATGCAACCTAAAGTTATCAATAGACGATTCTACAATAACGTTATCGAAAAACCCAATATTAAGAATATTACGCAGTTTTATTTCTTGATGTTATCTTATACATCAAAACACTTGAATTGATATACAGCACGATATGTGAATATAAACTTTGAATGTATTATAGATATGGTGCAATTTTTCCTTTTCAGTTTATCAGTTCTTTACACAACTTTGTTTCTCTCTCAACAGGAAAAATCACCGTTTGCACAGAAAATACGAAGACAAATTATGCACCAATTATAGAAATGTTCTTCAAACAACTAATACAATAATAGGTCAACATCAGTGTATCAGCAAACTTTAAGCTTTTAAGTCTATGTTCCTTTTAAGTTTACTGTACAAACATGTATCATGCACATAAAAACGGATAAACAATACTTGAATTAAAGATCACTTATTATTATTGTTATTGGGAGTTTGAACCCATTTTTTTTAGACAAGTGCTGTATTTTTGCTTACGCTGTTCGCAGCACTAAAATAGAAAATAAACTAAACTATTTATTTTGATTGTTTGGATCCAAAATTCCCCTAATTTCACTTTCACTACTTGGCGCATGCACCATATTACTCACTAAGCGTAATGCAATTCTTGATAGTGGAGTTTTATATGCAACTGCGACCATTAACAACAACTTCCAAGAGCAAAAGACGCTTAAACGAAAGAGAAATGTCCACAGTGAAGGAGAAAAATAACAATGGAACAACATCCAAACCTACTTAAACCTCCGCTTACAATTACCTTAAAGTTTTGGAGATTTAACTTACGCATACAGAGTACTTGAATCATACACAATGCCCTTTTAGCGCCTAAGTCTATTTATACTTTGGGTTAGGCCACACCTCGTTTGTTTACACCCCAATCGAGAAATTATGTATTTTTAGTTTTGATTGGAATTATTTTTACTACGTCGTAGCTTTACTGCCACAAAATTACTCTCAAACTCGGTGACATTTACAAAATTTTCTGTGTGTACTCGGCATAACGCTCCATTTTCATAGTTAAGAACCACTGCAAGAACAGAAACACTGACATTTACAAACTTATTATTTATGTAAATTATTATTTGTTCTTATTCATACGATTTATTACTTGTTTGCGTACATACCGCTACTTTTATATTTCCATAGCATTTGTTACATCGTACAGATGCGTGACGAATGACTACCACCCCATCAAAAATACTAACTGGCGTGATATTATCAGTTCTCACAAACTTTTTTGTCCTTCGATGACAGGTTACAATGGCCTACCTTAATATACAACACTGAATGAACTTGCAATAGATAGAAATACGTAAGGATCGCTACAAGATACGCACTACTGACAGACCTTGGGGCAATATAAGCTTATTCATGTGACACACTGCCTCACTTCAAAAATAATCGACCAGTTTCTTTTAACAGAAATTTGTTTTCAAAAATTGACAACTTAGGTTCCGGTTATAAATGTTTCCTCGAGAAACTTCAAATCTGCGTTTGGTCTCTACACATTGACGAGAAGATTCTTATGCGAAGTAGAGAGAACTAAATGTATGATTTTTAATGTGTCAATAATCTTCCTCCACGGTATCATTAATTATGTGCACACAGAAGCTAATATTAATTATGTGTACTGGGACTTGCGATATACTTCCATGAGCTTGTACGAACTATTATATACATTGATTTCAATTATGTCAATTATATTTTATGTTCCGGCTGACACCTCTCTGTAATGGCAACACTACACTATACGTGCAAAAGTTATAGGTCCTGCAGAATTAATGATGCAAATAATATACAGCACGTCACTGTCAATATCCATTAGAGATACATCAATGAACTTAAACCTCTCCTTTGACTATATTTAACGCCAGTGATTCCTGGGAGATCACTAGTATATGCCAGGTGAAGATAACTGACCCTCCTTCAAACATAGTATAATGTATGACAGCCTTGTACATTAAAAACTGGAACTATTCAATGTTCAAGATTGTGTTTACTTATAGTCTAGAGTACTTACTGCGTATACGAGATCAATAATTACGTTCAAAGTCTGTCGTGCCCTCTGTATGTTCGGTAGCAATTGTAATTGAACACTTAATTTTCGAAACAAACCTGGTTGCATACGTTTTCCTCTCCCGGAGTTACAACAGGGATCAACACTTACATACTATGATTGTACCTTCCTTTTTGACACAACAACAATGTTTCACTTATCTCGTACTGCGAGGATTTCATCATTGACCCGGAACCCAGGCCATGTGCTTTCTTGACAGCTTTCCTGCAAACTTAGTGGAAGTAACACATTTGTTGATGTAAAAAGTCATTCATTTGTCAGCAACGATTTTTACTTTCCTTCACACCAGATATTACTCCTTCTCCTGATAAATTAAGTAATGACACTCAGTTATTTGTACGAATATATAAGCATATTAGAACCGTATTTTTATGTTGTAACGCGATCTTCCTTCCTTAGGTTCTGACGACACACCTCCTGACTATGCTACGCACTTTCGGTTTAGTTTTTATGCATAATCATACAGCAAGGCCAAGATGACGTCACACTACAACATTATTTACTTCTTTTATCTTAATTAATGACAGACCTAAATATTATCATTACAATAACAATAGTTAACTTTCACCCAGTGGCGTAGTACATCTATTTGGATCGGGAGAACCCGCCCATTGGCGTAAACATTATTCGACAAAGGTACTGTGGATTCTCCTGGACCTAAACAATGCAGCTGTCAGAGTTACCAGCCTATTTATTTAAAAACTAATGTTCTTGTGGTTAAAATGTTACAACCTTTGCAATTGTTAGTAGAACCACAGTTCTAACTTGTTTTCTTTAGATGTCTTGTATGCCTGGTCATATGTGAAATTGAAATAACTAAACTGGTTTCTAAATAGCTAATTATATCACCAAAACTCACGTAAGAAGTATTTTGAACAACAAAGGACCTCAATATGTTATGTTATGCGTCCAATTGGGAAATAAGTGTAAGCATATACACACAAAAATTTACTGTTATGGTCGGTGATGTGAACACTTGATACCCCTATTCTGTGGACTCGGAAAAATGGCAGCTTAAGAGAAGAAAGCTTCCGAAATTCTCAGTGATATATTTAAAAAAATTCAAAGATCTTTTGACTTCACCTCAAGAAAATTTATTCAGTTATAATTTATAGTGCTTCAGCGATCCATATAAAAACTATTCAACAAATTTTCAAAATTAGTTGTGATAAATACATAAAAAAAGTCACAGTAACAGAGAGAATAGAAAGTGACCGACGCCTATGGCGAACAGTAACCATAGCAACCAATAAATAACTGACTTTAAAACAGTAGTTATTATGAACGATAGACTGTAAAACTGTATAATATTATAAAACAGCAATTATTAAAACGAATGCGCACTGGATGGTTATAATTAGCCATTTCCGCGCTAGATTACTTAATACGAATACCCCTATTCAGTTATGGGGAATGTAATGCAATTTTCCCTTCACGACTATCAATCATTAAATTGAGTTCGGCGAAGGATTGCAGCTAGTGGACATCGGAGATCTGAGGCTCTGCGGAAGTGAATAGTGCGGGAGTGTGCCCAGTCGTGTGATACACATACATACACTACACGACCATACATTTACACATTATTTTACATTACACACATATACATTCCTTCTTTCTTACATTTTCATTTTACACACTTTCCCACTCCCTCACTTTTCCTTCCGAACTTCTGCCCGAAATCCGTCCATACTCTACCGGATTTGACGTTTTACCCTGACTAGACCTTTTTAACTTCTTACCCGATCATGACATTTTAACAATTTTTTTTTCGTTCGCTTATTCCGGGGAACAAGCTAACTCCGGTTGTGAACAGACTTTATTTAGTACTCTCATTACTTATTCGTATTCTTACTAATTAACATATTATACTTGTATTGACTGGAAAGAAAGGTTCATTATTTTACGGTTCCATTTATCTTCTCGTACCGAGGAGTCTTGAAGAAGAAGAAGAAGAATCACTAAATTATTTCTTTACACAGAGTATGTTATCAATATAATATAAAACATTCTTCGTTTCAGATTTTTAATTTTCTTAAACATGGAGTTGCATATTAAATTTCAAAATCGGAAGAATTTTAGAATTTTTCGTAGTTGGGAACACAACTGCTACGACCATTTTTTATCAGGTTCATGAAGAAGAGAGAACGAAATGATAGCTTTGCTTGAATTGAGCGATACGTAAGAAAGATTTGTGTATTTTTCCTCTGATATGTAAATTATGTACCATGGTTTAGTGGAAGACAAGATTATCAGCCTAAACTTTTGCCATGTAAAATAAAAGTCTAATAATAATAATAATAATAAAAAGATATTAAGAAGTAATGTTCCAGCTTGATTTTTTAATTACATCAGTTATTTAAGCGAAGTTTGTACTTGCGGACCCACACTATAAGAAGTTTAGAACACTTGAGTGCTTAAAACTATTAAGAACGTTTTGGAAAGTCCAATATCGTTATCTCTGCTATCTCTACCCGCCCCATGTCTTTACTGGTACTAACTTCCCTATTTACCAGGTGCGTAAATATGAAACCGGAATTTATGTACAGAAAAGACACAGTGATTGGATGACAATGCTAAGAACTATCTTATTCGAAGTATTGGCTATCGGTAGCGATATATTTTTGCCATCGTTCCGGCAATGTGTGGATGTCAGACAAAAAATTCTGTGCCTCTTATGCTGCAAATCAGTCATCAATCCATTTTCGTAAGATGTGAAGCGCTGGTCAGCAAGTGCGTGTCCCTTGGATGCAAATAAGTGAAAATCGGAA
>JAGDQP010047505.1:1436-15009 GCA_022664845.1 Lepisma saccharinum
ATCAACTCAACAGTTTCTGTGCCACTTTTCCCGAGTTTGAAACAGAACTTGATATTCGCCCTCTGCTCCATGACGCTGGCGTGACAAAGGCCTTTCACTTACTGCTGGTACTGACGTCATATTTCCCGTTGTGCTTCACGCGGGACCATGCGGTGTTGCCAGGTCGTAGATGAAGGATTACTCTCTCGAACTCACATATTGGTTTCTATTTTGCATTCTCTGTTTTGTCAGAATAAAATCAGTCTCATTACTTACTTGTCGGACTATGTAGATGTGACAGGTCACCTAACTACCACCGAAAAGGAGGAGGAAGGGGAGTTTGTCTAATTATTACAAGGGATTTACAATTTTCAAAAATAGAAGTTCCGTGTGAGGACTTTGAAATGTTAGTAGGTAGGCTAGAGATCAAAGGTTTCCCTACTATAATTATAGTTTTGTGTTATATTCCCTCAGAAGTCAGGCCACATGCGGTACAGGAATTTTGTGTATGGTTCGCCAATAATTTTATCAGTAAATCCGCACAAATTCTCTTTATAGGTGATGCCAATGTACCAGGGGTACATTGGAATACAGGTGAAATAAGCTCAAATATCCTTAACATCAGAAAGAAAGCAGAAGCGTTTTTAGAATTAGCTAATCTTTTTAACCTTACACAGATTGAATAGTTCTTGTAGTGCTAGTGAGAATACTAAGATTTTAGATTTACTTTTAACCAAGATAGATTCTAGTCAAATTTATTCTCAATCAGCTCCAATTACAAGGCTGGATTATTAATTACCACCCACCATTTGTTTTTACAGTTGAAGGTTTGAATTTTGGGCATTATCCATCCGTGGACACAAGTACTACTGAAACAGAGTATTGCTTTCCAGAAGCTAATTTTGACGCCCTCGTTGATGATCTACGTGTATTAAAAGAAGTGGTCAATGATAAGGTTTTAGATGTACAGGGTGCTATTAATGAATTTTATTCTTATGTGTATGAAAGTTTTAATAGAAATGTACCTAGGATACCTAGTAGCATATACAAGGTTAAGGTATTTAAAGACCCATGGATGACTAAGGATCTAAAAAACTTAATTAACAGAAAGACTAAGGCATACAATAGCTATAAGAAAATAAGTGATCCAAAATGGTACAACACATTTGCATCTTTAAGGTCACAGGTCAAGAAAAGGTATAAACTTGCTAGAGAACATTATTTTAAGGAGTTAGAGGCCAGCTTACGAGGAAACTCAATATTTATCTGGAAACAATTCAACAAACGAAATAAGTGCAAAAGTGTCAAATTTTTAAAGCAAAATAATATGATCATCACAGATAATTTAATCTCAGAGGCATTCCAAGAGGGCCATTGCCATGACAAATAATTTGTCATTATTTGACAAATTTTACATGTAATAGTGAATGTTTACTATTGCATGATGTTTGCAGTCACTAATGACACAAATGTTTACTGTAATGTAATCAACATCCCTTGTATAACTGAAAATATGGTGATAACAGCTATAAGAAAGGTATCATCCAGTTTTGGATCAGACAATATTCCAAATTACATTATTAAACGTGGCGGCAATTATTTTGCCCCGGTTCCAGCGAATAATTTTCTTCATTCTTTAGAAACTAGCATTTATCCAGACATATGGAAAAAGGTTCTTATTACACCCATATTTAAGAGCGGAGATAAACACAACATGGATAATTATAGACCTGTATTTGTATTAAATGGATTTGCAAGAGTGTTTGAGAATATAATTGCAGAGCATCTTCATTTTAACTTAAAACTATCTATGCATGACAACCAATATGGATTCATACCAAGGAAATCCACTGTCACAAACTTATTCCACAGATATTCAGATGTTCATACAAGGGTGTATGAACTCAAAGGCTCAGTGTGACGTTATATACATTGATATAGCAAAAGGGTTTGATTCAGTTAATTACAGTATTTTACTAGATAAGTTCAGCTAGTTGGCTCTTTCTCCTAAATATGTGAACTGGATTTCTGACTATCTAAGCAATATATCCTTTCAAATTAAGGTAAAAATGCAGTTTCTTCACACGGTTATATTTTAAATGGTATACCACAAGGCTCGCCTCTAGGACCTTTACTATTCAATGTATATATAGACGATATGTGTACAAGGGTATATTTTCCCCATCCTTTATTATATGCTGATGATTTGAAACTTATTCGAGAAATTAATGGCCATCAAGACACAACAAAGCTTCAACATGATATAAATGAAATTGTTGGTTGGAGTAATGAAAAAAAGATTAAAGTAAATACTCGTAAAAGCACTTTTGTATCCTATACTAATCGCACGAACTAAATAGCTAGCAAATATATGGTATATAATAAACCTATTACCACGACGGATACTATAAAGATTTGGGTGTAATCTTTGATGAAAAACTGAAATTTAATATACACATCGAAAGAGTCGTAACCAAGGTTAGAAAGATAATTGGATTTATATTTTATCACTATGGTGAATTAAAAAGAAGGCAGACTTAATTATTATTTTATATACAACTTTGGTTAGGGTTAATTGGAATACGCAGCAATTATCTGGAGTCTCATCACTAAAGGTGTTATTAAGAAATTAGAAGAAGTACAAAAATGTTTTATACGTTTACTATGTCATAAGACTACACTGAATTATTATTCCCATAATTACCAGTATTGGTGTAGTGATTTCAAGCTTGATCCTTTACATGTACGACGGCATATCATGGCCAAACATTATGCAGAAGATATTATTGATTTCATAGTAAATAGATTTCTATCTAAAATATTTGTATCCGAATTCCAACTAATTCTACCCGAGGGCATCATCTCTTCGGTACGAGGAAATACAAGGTTGGTCGATTAAGAAATCTCTTGACGACTTACAACAAATTAACGTAATAATTTAAATTTTACTGTACAGGACATAATCTTAATTTTCCTTTATCTGCTTTTTCTTATTTGACTAAAGGTCGCTTTAGACGACAGCATTTATGCTAGGATAAATCTTACGATTAGCAGTAGTGCCAGAGTGATAATATGCTAGTGAAGAATGCTACAATAGGGCAAGATGCTATGGTATAAAATCCATAACTTTTTTTCTTTTTACTCTGGCACACTGCTTTTGCTAAGATACATCGTACGAGAAATTGTATCGTCTAAAGCGGCCTTTAGCAATGATTTTCTTTTAATTTACTCTGTTCAATGTGCTCAAGTTGTGAATGTATTACTGCATAAGGTCTTATTGTTCTTTTATGTACTTAATCCGGTTCAAATTTTATTGTACAAGGACATATGTATCTGACATAATATTTAAAAATATTATTATTCTATTATTCGATTTAATTATGTGACGTAGTAATTTTAATGTTTATTTAATTCTACTGATTTTATTCTTTATTTATTTTTTCCCCACCAATGTAAACATAATATTATCCATAGTTTTCTATTTACCCCGATACAGCGCTGTATTGGCTTCGTGAGCTGTTCACCGTACTTTAATAAACTATTATTATTATTAGATTGCATTTTTACTAAGTGCCTTGATTATTTCCTATACAACATTTTAGCGCAATTATGCTGTATGCGGTTCTTACTATTTATACAATTATAATAGCGCATTTTGGTTCAGTGTCTTGTTTATAATATATACTGTTAGTACAGTGCATATTTGCTCAGTGTCTTGCTTATTTATTATAAAACTTTTATAGCGCATTTATGATGGATGCGGTTCTTATTATTTATACAACTAATATAGCGAAATTTTCTCAGTGTGTTGGTTATTATTTATACAACGATTATAGCGCGGTTTTCATCAGTGCCTTGTTTTTAATTTATACAATTATTATATTGCATTTTTGCTCTGTACCTTCAATATTTCTTATACAACTATTATAGCGCATTTAGGCTGGACCCGGTTCTGTTTATTTGTAGAACTATTATAGCGCATTTATGCACGGTGAGTTTCTTATTATTTATTCAACTATTAGAGTGCTTTTTGCTCAGTGCCTTGTTTATTATTTATACAACTAATAAAGCGTATTTTTGCTCAGTGTCTTGCTTGCTACTTATACAAATATTATAGTGAATTTAAGTTCGGTGCGTTTCCTATTATTTATACAACTATTATGTCGGACATTTGCTCAGTGTATTGTTCATTTTATACAACTATCATGGCGCATTTTTGCTCAGTGCCTTGTTTAAAATTTATACAATTAGTACAGTGCATTTTTGCTCAATGACTTGTTTATAATTAAACAATTATTATAGTGCATTTTTGCCCAGGGCCTTGCTTACTGTCTATACAAATATTATAGCGCTTTTGGCTCGTTGCGTTTTGTTATTATTTATACAATAGCGTATATTTCTTCAGTGCTTTCTTTATTATTTATACAACTATTATAGCGGATTTTTCGTCAGTGTCTTGCTTATAATTTAGACAATTATTATAGTGCATTTTTGTCCATTGCCTTGCTTACTATCTATACAAATATTATAGCGCTTTTTGCTCGGTGCGTTTTATTATGATTTATACAAGTACTATAGGGTATATTTGCTCAGTGCTTTTCTTATTAATTTTACAAGTGTCATAACGCATTTTTGCTCACTGTCTTGCTTATTACTTATACAACTATTAAAGCGAAGTTTCTTTCGGTGCCTTTCCTTATATTTATACAACTTTTATATATACAATTTGCTCAGTGCATTGCTTATTATTTGTACAACTATTTTAGCGCATTTTTGCTCAGTGTCTTCCTAATCACTCATATACAATTATTATACCAAATTTATGTTCGGTGCGTTTCCTATTATTTATACAACTATTATATCGTACATTTGCTCCGTGAATTGTTTATTTCTTATACAACAATTATATCGCAATTCTGCTTAGTTCCTTGTTTATAATTTATACAATTATTATAGTGCATTTTTGCTCAGTGCCTTGTTTATAATTTATACAATTATTATAGTGCATTTTTGCTCAGTGCCTTGTTTATAATTTATACAATTATTATAGTGCATTTTTGCTCAGTGCCTTGTTTATAATTTAGACAATTATTATAGTCCATTTTTGCCCAATGCCTTGCTTATTGCCTATACAAATATTATAGCGCTTTTTGCTCGATGCGTTTTGTTATTATTTATAACAATTATAGCGTACTTTTGCTCAGTGATTTTCTTATTATTGATACAACTATTATAAAGTATTTTTGCTCAGTGTCTTGCTTATTACTTGTAAACTACTATAGCGAAATTATGTTCGGTGGATTTCCTATTGTTTATACAACTATTATATCGTACATTTGTTCAGTGCCTTGCTTATTGTTTATACAATTGTAGCGCATTTTGCTCAGTGTCTTGCTCAATTCTGATACAATTTTTACATAGCATTTATGCTTGGTGCGTTGCTTATTGCTTATGCAACATTTGATGGAATTTATGATCGATGCGTTTCTTATTATTTATAGTTACTAATGACAGAAATATTTACTGTAATATAATTCACATCCCTTGTATTACTGAAAATATAGTAATAACAGCTATAAGAAAATTAAAGGTATCATCCAATTTTGGATCAGGCAATATTCCAAATTACATTATTAAACGTGGCGGCAATTATTTTGCCCCGGTTTAAGCGAATATGTTTAATCATTCTTTAAAAACTGGCATTTATCCAGATATATGGAAAAAGGTTCTTATTACACCCATATTTAAGAGCGGAGATAAACACAACATGGATAATTATAGACCTGTATCTGCATTAAATAGATTTGCAAGGGTGTTTGAGAATATAAATCCCGAGCATCTTCAATTTAACCTAAAATTACCTATGTATGACAACCAATATTTGTTCCTACCAGGGAAATCCAGTCTCAAACTTATGTCATTTTACAGATATTATACAAGGGTGTACGAACTCAAAGGCTCACTATGACGTTATATACATTGATATAGCAAAAGCTTTTGATTCAGTTAATTACAGTATTTTACTAAATAAGTTAATTAGTTGGGTCTTTCTCGTAAATATGTGAAGTGGATTTCTGACTATTTAAGCAATAGATCCTTTGAAGTTAAGGCAGATAATGCAGTTTCTTCGCACGGTTATATTTTAAATGGTATACCACAAGGCGCACCTCTAGGACATTTTCTTATGAATGTATATATAAACAATCTCTGTACATGGGTATCTTTTCCCATCCTTTGTTATATGCTGATGATTTGAAACTTATTCGAGAAATTAATGGCCATCAAGACACAACAAAGCTTCAACATGATATAAATGAAATTGTTGGTTGGAGTAATGAAAAAAAGATTAAAGTAAATACTCGTAAAAGCACTTTTGTATCCTATACTAATCGCACGAACTAAATAGCTAGCAAATACATGGTATATAAGAAACCTATTACCACGAGGGATACTATAAAAGATTTGGGTGTAATCTTTGATGAAAAACTGAAATTTAATATACACATCGAAAGAGTCGTAACCAAGGCTAGAAATATAATTGGATTTATATTTTATCAATACGCTGAATTAAAAAGAAGGCAGACTTAATTATTATTTTGTATAAAACTTTGGTTAGGCCTAAATTGGAATACGCAGCAAATATCTGGAGTCTCATCACTAAAGGTGCTATTAATAAATTAGAGGCAGTACAGAAATGTTTTATACATTTACTATGTCATAAGATTACACTGAATTATTATTCCCATAATTACCAGTACTGGTATAGGGATTTCAAGCTTGATCTTTTACATGTACGACGGCATATCATGGCCAAACATTATGTAGAAGATATTGTTGATTGCAAAGTAAATAGTAGATTTCTATCTAAAATATTTGTATCCGAATTCCTACACATTCTACCCGAGGGCATCAACTCTTGGGTTCGAGGAAATACAAGAATGGTTTATTAAGAAATCTCCTGACGATTTACAACAAATTAACGTTATAACTTAATTTTACAATACAGGACTTAATCTTAAGTTTTCTTTATCTGTTTTTATTATTTGACGTAGCAATGATTTTTTTAAATTTACTGTTGAATGTGCTCAAGTTATGAATGTATTTACTGCGTAAGGTCTTATTATAATTTTATGTGCTTAATCTGGCTCAAATTTTATTTTACTAAGGAATATATACTTGACATAATATTTAATAACATTATTATTCAATTATTCGTTTTAATTATGTGACGTACTAGTTTTATTGCTTATTTAATTCTACTGATTTTATATTTTTTATTTCACCAATGTATATTGTGTATATAATATTACCCATAGTTAATGTAAGTTGATGTAATTTGGATGTATTTATCCCGACGCAGTGTTGTATTGGCCTTGTGAGCTGTTCACCACACTTTAATAAACTATTATTATTATTATTATTATATCGTACATTTGCTCAAGACTTTTCTTATTATTTATACAATTATTATACCGTATTTTAGCTCAGTGTCTTGCTCATTACTTATACAACTATTATAGAACATTCATTCTCGGTGTCTTGCTTATTGCTTATACAACAATTGAGCGAATTTATGATCGGTGCGTTTCTTATTACTTATACAACTAACAAACCGCATTTTTGCTCAGTTACTTCCTTATTATTTACACAAATTATTATAGTGGAAATTTTCCCGGTGCCTTTTTCATTTTTTATACAAATATTATTGCGCATTTTCGCTCAGTGCCTTGTTTATAAGTTATACAACTAATATAGCGCATTCTTGCTCAGTGTATCTCTTATTACTTATACAACTATTATAGCCAATTAATGTTCCGTGCGTTTCCTATTATTTATACAACTAGTATAGCGCGATTTTGCTCAGTGCCTTGCTTGTTAATTATACAATTATTAGAGCGCATTTTTGCTCTGTGCCATGCTGATTTTTTATAAATCTATTGTAGAGCAATTATGCTCCAAGCGTTTAATATTATTTATGCAATTAGTATAGTTCATTTTTGCTCAGTGTCTTGCTTATTTCTTACACATTTTTATAGCGCAATTATTCGCAGTGCCTCGCTTATTATTTACACAAA
Organism: Lepisma saccharinum; assembly: GCA_022664845.1. NCBI lineage: Eukaryota > Metazoa > Arthropoda > Insecta > Zygentoma > Lepismatidae > Lepisma > Lepisma saccharinum. The sequence goes on from JAGDQP010047505.1 coordinate 9,491, forward strand.
TTATTATAGCGGATGTTAGCTCGATGCGGTTTTCATTATTTATACAACTACTGTAGCACATTTTTCTGTGTCTTGTTTATTACTTATACAACTTTTATAGAGCACTTACGCTCGGTGCTTTGCTTATTGCTTATACAATAATTAAGGGCATTTCTGATCGGTGCGTTTCTTATTGTTTATACATTTAATAAAGAACAATTTTGCTCAGTGTTTTCTTATTACTTATACAACAGTTATAGTGAATTTATGTTTGGTGCGCTTCTTATTATTTATACAACTAATATATCATACATTTGCTCAGTGTCTTGTTTATTATTTATACAAACTATTATAGCGCATATTTGCTCGGTGCGTTTCTTGTTACTTATAAAATATCACAGCGCATTTTTGCTTGGTGTGATGTTTATTGCTTGTAAAACTATTGCAGAGCAATTTTGCTCGATGCGATAAATGTTATATATATATACAGTTATTATAGTGCATTCTTGCTCAGTGCCTTGCTTATTGCTTATACAATTATTATAGCGAATTTATGCTTCGTGCGTTGCTTATTGCTTACACAACTATTGAGCGCATTTATGTTCTGTGCGTTTCTTTTTATTTATACAAATATTATAGCGCATTTCTAATTACTTATAAAACTACTGTAGCGCATTTGTACTCGATGCGTATTTTAATGCTTATAACCTATTATAGCGCATTTATGCTATGTGCGTATCTTATTCATACAATTATTAAAGGGCATTTTAGCTCAGTGCCTTGCTTATTATTTATACAACTATTGTAGCGCATTTTTGCTCAGTGTCTTGCTTACTACTTATACATCTATTATAGAGTATTTATGCTCGGTTCCTTGCTTATTGCTTAAGCCCCTCGTACATCATTCGACAAAGCTTGAACAAGAAATTTGATCAAAATGTCGTTAGTAATTATTGACTCCACGCAGGAAATCTCTTGAACTCAAGTCTTCTCATCCAATACGTCCTATTTAGAACCTGTCCTATTTTTCTTGGGTTCAACGCAGTGATCTAACAATCACATCGCTGGTGACTTGAACACGTGACTACTGTGCTTCCAGAACGCTAAAAAATTAAAATGTGGACATGGAGCAGGGTTACATTGTGTAAAGTTCTTGTTTTTATGATGCGAAATAAACATATGCTCAGAAAATTTAAATTAAACATCTCTACAAAAATTACATCACATTTTGCTGAGGTAAGGTGTACCTGATTTTTCTTCTGTAGTTTTTGTACAATCATTATTGCAACATAAATTGATATAGAGTTTCTACTATAATTCCCCATAAAGTTTGTATTGTATTTAGAAGCATATTAATATTGAAAATGCCAGTGAGTTGCTCATATTTTATGTGTAAATGTCGAGTTTTTATTCACTGTATGTAGGAAGTTCAAAGCTGCTAACCATAGAAGTATCTGGGCCACTTTACTATACGACAAGAAAAAATGTAATCTTTTCCAACTTATGTGGAAGTGTTGTAACTTAAAATATAACAAAGTTTTGAGTCATGGAAGTATTAAATTAGAGTGAAGGAGCGAAAAGTACTTGGAACAATTTGGCTGCTTCCACGTTGGTGAGCGAGCACATTAAACGGTGCATGACATAACGAAAAATACGTGGAACTACTTGGCTGTTTCCACGTTGGTTAGCGAGCACATTAAACCGCGCATCGTCTATAACAAAAAAAACTAAACTTCTTTAACCCGCCTTTGCTTATTCAACATTGTGGCCATGATTTTTGTAGCAAATCATGTGTCATTTATGTCACGCCATTAATATTCCTCCCCATCCCTACATTCTGCATGTACCTGGTCTAATGAACGCAAATAAAAATATCCCGCCATGATTTTTATGTTGATCAACTTGAGTGCGTAGTTAGCGAAATAAAAATGACACATGCTTTCCGTAACACTTTTAGTATTGCCCAGTATACCGCTAGGTGTTTATAGAAGTATCTGCGATGTTTATTTGAAAGACAATAAATTGTATAGAGCGTACGTATGGCTCAATAGCTGGCGGAATTTCCCGGTTCTAAAGTAAAGTTTCTCCATCTATCCAAGTAACTTTGTGTACGTATTCTCCATGCGCGTGCTTTTCCCTAACCCACCAAAAATCTCAAAGAAATGTTCATGCACCAAAAATAATTAATTGGCACAAAACAAATATTTCTATTATAATCCTCTTGAAATGACACGAAAGTGATGGGAAAACTTCTAGAAAAAGCACTGGCATTGGCTGCGGTGCAGGTTATATGGCAACCATCAATTTTGCCATATTTTACCGTATGTTCGATTTATACTACTTATTCTGTTGCAGATGTTTCAAAATCACCTACCGATGCATAGCAACTCAAAATGGGTTACGAATAGCCATATTTCATAATTATTTTTCGTAAATATGTACTCAGTACATGCAAATATGACGCCATGTGTAGGAATACTAAATGGTATCCCTTCGTGTTATGAATAACATAGTTTGCTACAAAGACCGCAGATATATTGTCGTTGGGCGAAGACTGGTTAGTTACAGTGTGTGCAGTTTCGAAGGTGCTGATGCTTTTTTGCAAAGTGTACAGGAGGAAAAAGATATTTGTGTGGCTTGGAAACATGAGATTGGTGTTAAAAGATGTGAATAATTACTGTTGTGAAGTGGGAACTATATCCTTGCAGCTTAAGGCGAAGAGTGATGTTCATCGCGTATAATTTTTAAAAAAATACCGAACCTGACTTTAACTAACCCCTGCCGCTCGCTCGATATACTTGTCGTGTACTTGTGGCAAAATACGTGTCATCCGAAGTGTCCCAATTAGTATTCCTTCACATGGCGTAATCTTGATCAACTGCAGTGAGTATTTAACGAATAATAATTAAATATGGATTTTCACTTTGGACTGTTCGTTATTACCAAATGTTTATAGAAGTGCTTGTAACCGTAAATAAATTAAAACTTATAAGAATTGGAAAGAGTTTAGAATAAAGCAATAAAAAGTCGATGTTCGAGGCAACACCAACTATGGAATCGCAGCCGCCGCAAACAGATTATTACTTTTTTATTACACGCGATGCACATCATGTTTAACATTCATACCATGTGCTTGTTTTCAACACAGAAGGAGCAATTTGGCTCCCTCACCTTCATTTCACACTTCTGCTTAACTTAGCGAATCGTGTACTAGCACCATCCAATCACTTTCAACACTACTTGGATACAACTCTTTGATTATTTCAGTTGGATCGTGTACCCACTCATCAAACTGCTTGTTCAAGATTTTGATTCTATGTTTATTGAATCGTGTACGAGGGGCTTTATACAACAATTGAGCGCATTTATGACCGGTACGTTTCTTATTAATTATACAACTATTATAGTGCACTATTGCTCAGTGCCTTGCTTATTATTTATACAAATATTATAGTGCATTTTTCTCAGTGCCTTACTTATTACCTTTACAAATACTTTAGAGTGTATATGCTCAGTGCGTTTCTTATTATTTATACAACTATTTTAGTGCACTTTTGCTCATAGCCCTGTTTATTATTTATACAACTATTATAGCGCATTTTTGCTCAGTGCCCTGTTTATAATTTATAAAATTATTATAGTGCATTTTGCTCAGTGCCTTGCTTATTTCTTTAACATCTATTATAGCGCATATGTGCTGCATGCAGTTCTTATTATTTGTACAGCTATTATAGCGCCTTTTTCTAAAGGTCCATCCGAATCCACCATTTAGCACCCTTGGTTGTGCCGTTGTACCGTTTGATGCGCCGTTATTGCTATCCGAATTGAGTGGCGTAGGGCATAATGAAGGGGGTGTTTCGACGGCACTTCTAGTGTACGCTTGGATGTAACGTATCCACCGTTTGTGCGGCTAGAAGCCATATTTGATTAAGGAGAAAGTAATGTGTTGATTTGAAGATATTAAATATGTGTGTGTTTTAGTTTTTTTTAACGTTAATCAACTTTTCTTAATGGTTCGATAAATTTCCGCTAATAAATGTAATCGTTTGTGGAAACCAGTTGTTACGACTTACGGTGATTTGTAGCCCACGCTATACATGACTGATTTCAGATCAGTTTCATTAGAAATAATGGCCAAATTTTACTTTGGGAGCCCTAAATGTGTAACATTTACAGGAGAAATGTAATGTTTCCAAAGCGTGTGGAAGAGTTGAAAAGCAAATTAATACAGTTTCAAATCATAAAATGAGAGTGAAAGAGCGGAAAGTACGTTGGAGTGTCAAAGGTAATGTGCATAGCGTGTAATAAAAATATCTCACATTACATTTCTCTAACCTGTCTTTGCCCTTTCGACACTGTAGTCCGTGATTTTGAAGCATAAATAAGCATTTTGAAACATTTTGAAGCGCCATACAAGGCATTCATATAGTTCCGCATCTGTAGATAAATTAGTGTGCGTATTTAACGAAATAATAATGAGACATAGTTTCTCACAATACTTTATAAATTTCTGGTTGTCATTAGACTTCATAGAAGTGTCAGTTTAAATTATTTGGAAGGGAATGATGTAGAGACCGTACATATGTCTTAATAGCTGGTGGAACCTGGGGTCCCAAAAGTAAAGTTTATCCTAAATAATGATACATTTATCCCTTACGCAAGCAACTTAACCTTTGTCAATTACCCATGTGTAACTTCGTACACATGAATTAAAAGAGTGTAATGTTATGTATAGTGTGGACCAGGTAATGTAACCTATCACGGAGCTGCTCTATTGTAAACACTATAGGGCTATTGTACTCTTTTTACTTTTTTGTATTTGATGCAATCTAGCCTAACCTTGCTTTAACGTAGCGTGTTGAGTCTCAAGCCAGGATATGAAAGACATGAGATTACATGAAAAATTTAACAATATTAGGGTCGTGCAGTGATTATAATTGAGTACACCCACAAATAAGTTGCTTTTGTTATGTGATGGTTGCATCACGTTCTTGGCGTTGTCGTGGCTAATGAGAAACGGTATTATTGGATTTTGTACACGGTAGAAAAACCACGTCAATAAATTTAGGAATTAATATAAACCTCATGCCAACAATAGCATGTAAACACTTAAGAAAAGGAAAGTACTTGGTTTAGGATTAAATGGATGATCCGCTCGTGTAGAGCTTGTCAGCTTCTCTTCAGGTTACATTAAATTTGATAAAGTTAAAAATAACAAAAGAATCTGGCCGAGTTCTCTCGGAATATCAATCCCACTCATGCTTTATTCTCACGGAAACAAATCTACTTTAGGGTAAGCACGCTTCAATCACACTTTTTCTAACCTAGTTTAATTAAGATTAATGAAAACTAGATTAAATTAACCTGTTACCCTAATGTGAGAAATTTAAACAACACGAAATGAAACTAAGTCAAAAAGTTTCGGAGTTACGGTAAATGGTCCACCATCGTATCAATAAAGTTTACATGTACAAGGTCGCAGATGGGATTAAAAAAACTTTATTTACTGTTTCGAAAGTAAATTTACCTAACCTGAGTAC
>JAGDQP010047506.1:0-15009 GCA_022664845.1 Lepisma saccharinum
ATATATATATATATATATATATATATATATTTACACGCTAGCGGTCATAATTTTGAAGATATTTAAACCAAATTTTATTATGTTGTTTCTAGGCTTAATAGCTTGGCTGAGTTCGTTACTGAGCAAAATCGGCCCAAGGGGGTGGTCGGGGGAGGGGGTTGAAATTTTGAAAATATATATTTATATAATTACACGCTAGCGGCCATAAGTTTGAAGATGTTTAAAACAAATTTTATTGTTATATCTAGGCTAAATAACGCGGCTAAGTTCGTTAATGAGCAAAATCGGCCCAAGGGGGTGGTTGGGGCAGGGGTTGAAAGTTTAAAAAAAACAACCCCTATGAAGTTTATAGGAAAACTTTGTCGGCATAAATTATAGTACTCCCTAGGAAGTTTACGGTGACACCAATGATTCAGGGCTTGTGGGGGTACGAGTGAGAGTGGGGGTGTAAATTAGACATTTTTAAAACCATGTCTTGTGGGGTAACGTTGAAAAGCTCTTTGTGATTAATCTATAAATCAATAACTAGTTTCTCGATAGCGCTCATATTTCGTTAGGTGTATATAGGGTGGCGGGTTTCATTGGGCCTGTCAATATCAATTGGAATATCACTGCATTCAGTTCTAATAACAAAAAGTTTGCACGGTAATTAGTTGCCGTGTTTACAATTTTATAATGAAAATAAAATTATAAAAGTATATTTACTTAAAGTGTTAATATTCTGCACTTAGCCCAATAAATTCAATCAAAAACACTTAGAAATCTACCTCAGCCTGTAGGCCTGCAAAGAAAGGAATTTTTTATTACATGGTCCCGCCAAACACTAAAACTGAACCACTATATACTACGTTATAAACAGAACGAGGGAGGCGTAAAACTTTCGAATCTAGAACAACAAATTTTTAGTATGTATTTTCATCGATTGATCCAAAATCTATTTCATAATTCCTTATCTAGTACAGTATTAACCGCGGCAATAGACATTATTGATATGCATTTTTTCTTTGAATGTTTACTCCTGGGGCGTAAAATACCCGTATCTGGAAGATTATTTATTTGCATTAGTATATAGCGTACTTTCCTCTCATGGGCTTCATACATTCACTGTAAAAAAATTTACGAATATTTTACAACGTCATCATTAACACACTCGTTACCATCAAAAATGTGCAAACAACCTAATCATCAATGAGATTGATTTGGGATACTGTTAATGCCAAATGCTTTAATAGCTCGCTCCAGTCTATCTGGTACAAAATAATACATTATATTTATCTGTTACCTGAAAATTAGCTTTGCAAAGTCATTGCAACGACTAAACACATATTGTCAGAATGTCAAAGTGTGAAACCCATATGGCAAAAATACCAAAGTTATGTTGGAATTATTTGTCGTACAAATATAAAATTGATTACTTATGAACAATATATATTATTTTTTGATTATATTCTATTTCCAAAAAAGAAATACAACACAGTAACATGGTTGACAGCCCAAACATTGTATTCTCTCGCGGGCAAAAGAACTTATTATCATCCAGATTTCTATTGTCAAACACTCAGAAGCGAGTTACAGAAAATTACTCTTCCCTATCAACAGAAATGTTTTGCAAACTATTTTATAATTCTTGAATCATAAGTTTACTAAGGGGGAGGGGGAAGTTGTACATAAAATGACTTGACATGTAAGTAGGAAGAAAATTAATATAAATATAAAAGATTATTTTAGGCAACCATGTAAGATTTTTTTCGCTGATAAAAAAAAGGAAGGCGAGTAAAAGAAAGTAGTCAAGTGGATACGAGGCCGGGCAATAAATCAGAAGGTCACGAGTTCGAGTCCAGGTGAAGAAAAATGGAAAAAGAATCAACTATAAATGAAGACAGGAAGGTGAAACACGTGACGGAGTAAGGACAGAATAAATATCATGCTTTTTTATTAATATATGTAATTCCGCTTATTAAAACAGTCAATTTCCATATAGTTGGTGCTACGGTGGGCATCATTCTTAAGGCCAACGACCAAATAGTACGTAGGTCAAACTGTACTGAAAAACGTTAATCTAATTTTGAAACATACAATCAATTTTTTTTTTGGCCTAACAAGATTTTGCTACTTAGGAAAGTACATAAAAGAATAGGCCGAATAGGCAATATAATAATGTAATGGATCACCAGCAATGGACACTTGAAGAGAAATGTTGTAAAATAAGATTTCCGTAATGCCTGGAGTCATTTCACCTAAGTAGAAAAAGTACGTTCTGATGCCACTGAGTATTATTTGCTTGTCATTGGTTTCATCTGAATTTTCTGACGTAATGTTGAAGCGAATGATTAAGGTAAGGACTTGCGTTTTTTATTCATGGAATTACAATAACAAATACTTTTGTTGTTCTGCACTATTGTGTATTACGAAATGTCTTTGTTTAGCATATAAATGGCCAAACCAACTATAAATTACACCTGTTATGCAAAGCAGGGGATGTCCATTACCCGTACGCCAAAGTCAGTTTTAGTCCCGTTTTGGACACTCACTATTCCTTACTGGGTTGAAATCAAAATCATTGATTGATGGAGTTATCAAAGTCTAAAGCGAACTGGTGAACTTCTAAGGACGAGACACTGAGTTTGGTAAATTGAGATCCGAACCATTCCGTTCAATAGCCCTCAGCGGAAACTGAACCCATGACCACGGACACAGAAAAGAGAACGCTATCCTCTCGGCCACCCCGAGGGCAAAAGAATATTTCTGTTAGTTGTTTTATTTCAACCAGGGATATTTACTCTTGATGGCTAAGTTTGTCAGCAAATCTTTTGGTCCCATTTTTTCTAATGATGGGCTCGGGGATGCCAATTAATGAAATTATTTATTTTTGTATTGGGCACTATTCATTACAACTTTGAATTTCCATTTTTATGGCCACATGAAATCTATGGCTCAAGGCGGGATAGGGTAGCAGAAAGGAAGTGCGAAGTAGTCGGACAGCTCAAAATTGAAGGTGCCGTCAGGAGAGGCCGGTTGGAGTTAGGGTGATTTCTGGGAATTATTTACGGACGAGGTGATTGGGATATTTACGGTCGGTGAGAACTGACACAGGGTACTGAAATAATTTTGAATTGGGTCGTCAGAGAATCAGATGCGGGAGCCCCGGACAGCAAGAGCGTATGGGACAGAGCGTTTGGTATGGTATGGATGGGAGCTATTGAAATGGAGATATTGCATACTGTTGGTAGGTTTGGTGTGGACGCCTGTCTCAAGTTTACTGTTCTTAAGCCAGACATCCACATCGAGGAAAGTTTTGTGTTCTCTGGAGGAGGAGCAAGTTAATTTGACAGATAGGTGGAGTTGAAGTTTGCAGGAATTTTGAAAGTGACTCCTGTCCGTAGTTCCAGATTAAGAAAATGTCGTCATTATAGCGATGCCAAGTGAAAGGTTTGAGAAGTGTGGAGCTGAGGTATTGTGGCTCCAGGCGTCCCATGAAAAGGTTAGCGTAGGAAGGCGCCATGTGAGTGCACATGGCTGTGCCCTTGATCTGCAGATAATTATGGTTCTCAAAGCTGAAGTTGTTCATGGTGAAGACAAACTGAGCTAGGTTTAAGAGGACTGGGGCATATATATCAAGAAGATGTTCAATGGAAGCGAAACCATGGTACTCGTAGGAGTGAAAGAAGTCAAGTAAACCCGAAAGAAAGAGAGTACAGAGAAATTAAGGAACTTAAAAACCTCAAAATAAAAAAAAATTAACAAACGTAACTTAAAAAAGTAAAAATAATAATAACAATGAAGATGAAGGGGAAAAGATAAAAATAAATTGAAATTTAAAATAAGGACATTATGAAGGAGAGAACGGAGGAAGGATGCACCGAAGAAGAGAGAGAGAGACTGCGCTGTAAGGGGTGAATACAGTTAAGGCTAGGTACGTTGTTAGCGGAGAGGGTAGAGATGTCTGCTCATATCTCTTTCTAATTGTAGCGAGTGAGTCTTTGCTGAGGATTTTCAGGATTCTGAGTCGAAAGGTTTCGTCAAGAGTTCAGCCGTGATATGAAGAATGTTCAAGTTTGGGGAGATGCGGAAGTTGACATTTGGAGGAGTAGCGATGGTTATTGATGCGGATTGTTAAGAGTGTTTAGGTTTCTCCAACGTAGAAGGTGGAACATTGGTTACAGAGTAAAAGATAAATAAGGTTAGAAGATATGCAACTGCCGGAGTGTCGGAAAGAGTATGTCTTGTCAGTGACGAGATGATCGAAGGACACAACTAGGATAAAAAATAGGACAGGTTTTGCAGCGGGGTCTATTACACTTACCAGATTTTGTGGGGAGGAGGTGTTATTGATCCAGTTCTGGTGAGAATAGTGTTGAAATTGGGGGGGTTTACGGTAGACTATTTTGGGTCGCGTAGGAAAAACTCTCTTTTCAGGTATGCTTTCGGGGGGAGGTGGGCTTTCCGCTGCTTACCCAGAAGAATTAGTCTCAACACTTGTATTACTCATATGTATACTGAAATACGTATAAAATAGCCCATTCTATAAATATTGGTCATGTTATTTTGAGGTTAGCTAAGGAAGTACGACACATCGTTAAGTTATACTATTGTTATTTCATATTTTATGTATGAAATGACATTAATACATTATCTATAATTTTCGTGAGCCCCCCCCCCCCCACGAATCCCCAGAACGAAATCTGAAAGAAACACTGGTTTCAGATGATTCAATGAGTATGGGGTGTGTCGGTTTGGGGAGCTTTTGGAGGGTCTGAGGAGTGGGGTGGTTTTGAGTGAGAAGATTGGGAACGGAGAGGGAGGTGCGCGGAGAAGCCCAGGTGTCCACATCAAACTGTATGTAATATCTCCATATCAATAATTTGAATCCATAACACCCAACGCTCTCTCCCATATGCTCTTGCTGTCCGCATGTCCCGCATTTACTCGTCTGATGACCTTCTTTAAAACTATTTCAGTACCCTCTCCTCAGCTCTAACCGACCGTGGATATCCCAATCACCTGATCCGTGAAAATCTAGCCCGTTTCAGAAATCACCCTAACTCCAACTGGCCTCTCCGCGCAGATCCCTCTGCTGTTAATCTTATCACTCAGTACCATTCCAGTCTTCAGCCCTCCAAAAGCTCCTCAAACTGGCGCACCCCATACTCACTGATACACCTGAAACCGAAAGAGTTTTCCCGTCGTGCCTCAAATAGTCTACCGCAAACCCCGGAACTCAACACGTTTCTTATCAGAAATTATTAGAAAGAGATAGAAGCAGACATCTCTATTCTCTAAAACAACCATGAACTCGGTCTTAACTGCATGTAACCCCCTAGAGCGGAGTTTCTTCTTCGTCTTCTCCCTCTTCTTTGGTGCTGCCTTCCACCATTCTCTCCTTCCATCCGTCTCCATTTCCATTTAATTGATCTTTATCTTTTTCCCTTTCGCCTTCGTTATTATTATCATTATTTTCCCCTCCCTTCTGATTCTTTGCCCTCTTATTCCTTTAGGAATCCTCTCACCTAATCCTGATAACCTCGGCATTTCCTTCTACTTTTGGTGTTTTCTCCACCCACCTAGTCATTTTTCTACTTCCATTACTTGGCCGCACTGTTACCCAACACTAGTTGGCAACAAGACGATTCCTGAACATGAGTCCCGTAACAGTCCGTGACCATTTTCTCTCCTATCATGTGAAAACGCTTTTGAAAAACGTTGCCATCTTTCTATTGGGTTTTGTGATGTTGCTCTACACCCTTTTTATGTAAGCTAAGTAACTTTTTCACCATCTAATATATATATAAATTTAAAGGTAAATTTAGAATAAAAAGGAAGGAATTTACTTACAGCTTATTTCTTCCATATGAGAACACAAACCAGCACAGTTATTAACATTGACTTCTTCAATATATCGGACTTTAAAAGTCCTTAGTCTTGACGGGTTAAGAAATGCGTGCAGATTGAATAAAAGACTCAGACAACAGTTGTTCCACGTAGCGGACAACGCATCAAGTTTGGAGAATAATTAACTGCTGTATGGCGTGCACATTTCAGGAGCTTAGAACAATTGACAACTATATTGCCTGTAAGTTCGGGAGAGGACCATCGAAGGAAATGTGTTAAAAATATTCAGCAAACGGGAGGTACAGAGTTATTGAAGGTTAAGGCCAGGTTAAGGCCATGAATAAAGACACCCTCCCACAGAAGATATGTTAAGGTGCTGGTGGTAAGGTCCAATGTGTGTATTATAGCAACAAGGAAGGATAGATCAAAATTGGTATTGTGTGATTGGGCGTGTAAGGAGACTGAGGCATCCTGATTTCTTGATAGTGCAAAAATTGCGATGGTTATTAAGACGAATGCAGAGAGACCCACCTGTTCCCCACACCCCCACATAAAAGGCAGCACAGAACTTGCAGGTTAGGATGCATATTACGTTAGAGTTGTGTCATGTACCCTTGGGACTTAGGGTGTACCGGCCACTATCAGTATTGATAGTTACTATGGAAGAAGTGATGAAAATGGAGCCGGTCCTACATCTGGGTCATTTGCATATGTGGACGTCGGTTTGGGGTGGTAGCGAGGAAGGATTCGTACGGACCAAGATGTTTCTACGATTAGGTGAATGCTAAAAAAATCTAGGTTTGGTGAGAAATACTGATCTTGTGTCTGGGTCGAATTGGAAATTGTAGAAATGAGAGTGTAGGATTTATTGGATCTTGGTTAGTTTAGGATGAAATTGGATGATTAGAGCCGATAAGTTGGGATTGGTGTTGGAGGTTTGATTGGGTTGAATGTGTGAGGACGCCACTGTAGTCTGAGTCTTTAACTACATCTACAGGCATTTCTTCTCCCGACAAGACTAAGGACTTTTAAAGTCCGAAATATCGAAGAAGTCAATGTTAATAACTGTGCGGGTTTGTGTTCTCATATGAAACAAATAAGCTATAAGTAAATTCCTTCATTTTTATTTTAAAATTACCTTAAATTGCCTTTCCGGTTTTTCTTTGTGTTATATATATATATATATATGTATGTATATGACTGCCTCGCTGATCTAGTGGTTATCGTCGATGACTGCTGGCCTTGGGGTCCCGGGATCGATTCCCGGCTCTATCAAGATATATTTACAAAAGCTAGTGCGTCTGGAACGTTGCTCACCCAGTATCGTGATGCAATTGGGGAGCATTGAACATTATGAACATTACAACTTCGCCCCAAACCGCCATCTTGAAATATGAACATTTCTCCTCTGCATATTTTTGTGACCAAAGCAACTGCTAATTGGAGTACGAATTAAACCAACACAATTAAGTTACGGGAAAAAAGGGGCCAAGACCCTCAAGACCCCCAGATGGAGGTTTGGGGGCAGAGACCCAAGCGAAGCAAAGCAAGTCGCTACTTATAATCACAGGCTGAACATAATGATTATAGTAGTTTTCATCCTACCAAGTATATACTAAAAAATAATACTGCTGCAATTCTCAGCTTTTAAATTTATAAATATACTGAAAAACTGCCTTAAATGAAATTGCAAGTACTCAGTCTTCTAGCAGATTCTAGTGATGAGTTTTGGTGCATAAATACAGACAGCATGCTCTCAGGTCATGATAGGCAAATTTGGAAACAGTGATCATCCCCGCTCAAATATGTACACACATCTGTGATGAAATTTTAATATTTGTGTCAGTCAGCGTTTCTTGTTGCTGATTGAAGGAGTATTTATCGCAGATAACAAGTGTTTTTTAAATCAACCCCACATTTTTTTAGTCTGTCAAACTAGGCATCTACTTTCTCTCAGCCAACATCTGTAGGAGCTTATAACGAAATGTTGCCTAGTTTGTACTGAACAATTTTGGTGTCAGTGCCACCATTATTATCATAAATTTTGTGTCAACATAAATGAATGAAAAACAAGAACTCTTGCAATGTGGCGCTGTAACTAACTGCATTACAAGAAAGAAATAAAGAATTTAAATGTACTTAGGGCTTTAGGCATCTACGGCTCAAGCCAGGGTAGTGGAGAGGTAAGGATGTGCACAGGCAGACACACATCCATGGACCAACAGAAGTTACCATTCCGGTATTCGCTTGGTGGAATTGAGGAAAACCAGAGTGAGGTTAGGCTGTTGGAGAAGGGTTCATGCCCAAGCTCTACCACCCCAATGCCGCGTTACGTCAGGCACAAGAAATAAAGGAAATTCAGCCTGTTAGAAAACACAGTTCTTTTTCTTTCTTAATATGTTGACAAGATCCCAGATATAAGCTAATTATACTGATAGAAATAAGATGGAATCTATATGGCAGTTCAGCAATATCTGGTATCTAATTTCTCCCTTTTACTCTGATGAATGTATCCTGATTAATATTGATCAGTATTGACAAATATTCAAATAAAATTTAAACAGGATTGACATCAAATACTCTTAAACAAACCTGCTTCATGTAACAATTATAACGCTAGGATATGATCTGGAACAGTGTTTCTCAACCTTTTCCAAGCCGCGACCCGATTTTACCATGCCTTCCGGCCGGCGACCCCCAAAAGTAATTTTCTTCTATATAAAAAGTGATTTCGTTCCACATTGTATGAAATACCCTTCTGAAGGCTTCAACTCACTCTCTCTCTCTCTCTCTCTCTCTCTCTCACACACACACACACACACACACACTCTCTCACTCACTCACTCTCTGACACACACAAATATATATATATAAATTTGTAAAACTGAGAAACAGGCCTGTAAAAACAAAAGTTTTCAAGATATTTTCATGAAATTTTCTACACTTTCTCACAAAACCCTGACGTTTTAACGCAGTGAAAATAAATTTCCTAAATTAAATTTTAACCCCCCGTTAAATTAAAAAGTGAACCTTGCTTATGAGAAAATACAGTGTTAATTCGGAGAGACACTTTTCCTTCTCTAATTACCAAGAAATTAAGTCAGACGGTGATTACTGTCAATAAATATTGTATCATCTCTCGATCTGGAGCTGCAATATTTTATAAACAGAAATCACCATCCGGATTAATTTCTTGGTAACTAATAAATTTAGACAAGCAAAAGGGCCTCTAAATTAACATTGATTTTCCCTTAAGTGAAGTTTATCTTTGAATTTCAACGCCAAAAATGGCAATTAAAATTTAGTTTTGGAAATTATTTTTACAGTGTTAAAACGTCAGGACCTTGTGAGTAATTGTTATAAATTTCATGGAAATATCTTGAAAACTCATTTTTACAGGTCTGTTTCTCAGTTACACGAATTACTAAAGAGTGTATATTAAGAACGTGGTATTTAGGACAAGGATAGGCACCTAACTTTTATTGTAGAACTGAAAATGACTTGATAATGTGTATGGTGAAAATTGAACCAGACAATTTGAAACTGGTTAAATCAATAGAGTCTCACAAGTAACAACACTTCGCTCCTTTGAATCCGGAATGGCGGATTGCTACACATATCCTGAAAGAGCCAATCCTAATTAAGATGCATATGGATTCCTAGCATCAGTCAGCAGTGGGTTCGGGAGTTATGGGCCTGTAAAGTTAACATAGGCATCCATAGGAAATACCACGTCTAGGTATTTCCCTGACGTCTCTTTCCGCTAACCTGAATATAGGCAGTAACTGGAATAGAGCATAAGATATTTCAGGACAAACTCTTTTGATATCGTTTAATGATAATTCAAGAATCAAGGCTTTATCAAGTAACAAGGTATGTATATGGATACAAGACTTCCTGGAAAAGAACTTGAGGTTGAATAATTGTTCCACTGGAAAATACTGTAAGAGGTTTATTTGTCTTTTAGAAAATGTCTCAAGGCTTTGAGGATGGCTGAATATAATAATCAAGAGAGGTAATGAAAGTTTTAAACAAGACTTTAATATGTTTCAAGATATACCTAAAGTAGTACACTATATCATGTGCTGAACAATCTCATAGCCTAATATACAGAAGCAAGGGTAACTTTGAGCAAGGGTTACCGATTTCTGTGTAACTTTGGGGGGGGGGGGGCCATTCAGATATTAGTTTTGTTCCAGATAAGGGTCTAAGAAGGCACATATGATACAAATCCAATTCAGATTTTGCTAAAAATTGTATATTCATAAACAACACATATAATAGTATACATATAGTCATTATGAAGGCTTCCCCAGGCCCAGCTATTACACAATTTAACTGTTTGTATAACGTTAAAAAAATAACTAAAGCATATTATGTTCTTACTAATAATAATAAAGTTTCTGCTGTTACTAGAAAATAAACTTAGGAAATAACAGAAACTGATGTTAGTCTATGCAGTGGAGTTTTTCAGTTTTTCCAAATGTGGTTCTCTTTCTGTCCGGCTCACTCTTCCGCCGCGCTACTGCTTTGTTGGACAAATATTGTTTTTCCTCTTTTAATTCTCTATTCTCTATCTCGACAGGCATGGTTCAAGAAGCTTTTGTCTCACCTACAGTGAGAAAAAGATATTTGGACAAGTTGAACAAAGAGGAAAAACAGACTTATCGCACGCAAAACGTGGCCCATTTCGAAATCTCTTGCCCTTTTATGATAATTTGGATACGTTAGATAGAATGCTATAGAAATTACTACTCGATACACCTGTAAGATAACACGCAACGAAAGAGTGACAACTACGTAAATTCATCGCAAAAATGTATTTGGACAACCCCATACTACTCTCGAAAGAAATGTTTTAGGTACCCTATTGTGTACAAAAGCACTCTGCGTGGTGTATTGAAGCAATCCACACCGTGTCAGGCATAAAGAAGCAGCATGGGGAACAAAGTGATTTGAACAACACTGGAACTGCTCACTTTAATTTCAAATTACTTGCGGAAGGTAAAAGGTACTGAGACATAGCCAAGCTTGTTGGAAAGGTATGCTCTAGCGTTGGATACATCATAAAGAAACATAAAACAGAATAATTATTGGGGATACGTTCTGGTTAACTGCTCGGAATGAAACCTACATTCTTCATTCTCTGAACAAAACTAAAGAATTAGTTATAAAGATTTGGCTACTTCACTTGCCTAGGATATGCAAGTTAATGTTACAGATGTGTAGATGTGAACAAAAAAATTAGGATTCAGAAGATGTGTAGCCAGAAACAAAACACATTTCAGAAGAAAGCAGAAAGAAGAAGTTCTAATTTCCCAAAAATATAAATAAGAGGGCCTGTAATTTTGATTTTTTTTTTCCCTAGGATGAGACGAAGATAAACTTGTATTGTAGTGATGGATATCAGGATGTGTGGCGAAAGAAGAATGGAGCTTTCAGAAAACAGAACATTGCTTCAATTGGTAAAAATGTTGGAGGGTCTGTTATGATTTGAGGTTGTGTAACTAATGAAGTTGTAGTATTCATACCCTGGATACTCATATTCTAAATCCCAATTTTTTCGATGAATTTAGGATTGTTTGGGGTGTAACATTATCTTGCATATCCTAGAGGGGTGAAGTAGCTAAATCTTTAGTACTAATTCCTTAAGTTCTATTCACAGAATGAAGAATGAGGTTTCATTCTGAGCAGTTAGTTTTCTTAGTTGGCCAGAATAGATTCTATTCCTTGAAAATTGCTCTGTTTTATGTTTCTTTATAATGCATCCAACGGTAAAGCATGGCTTTCAAACAAGATTGACTTTCCTGACGCGGTGTGAATTGCTTCAATACACTACATAGACTGCTCTTGTACACAAAAGGATACGTAGAACATTTATTTCGAGAGTAGTATTGGGTTGTCCAAATACTTTTTTGCGTTGAATTTACGTAATCCTCACTCTCTCGTTACCTGTTACCTTCTAGGTGTATGGAGTGGTAGTTAGTTGTATAGTATTCTATCTAAGGCATCCAAATTATCATAAAAGGGTAAGAAATTTCGAAATGGTCCGTGCTTTAGTGCGATACAGTCTGTTTTCCCTCTTCGTTAAACTTGTGCAAATACTTTTCTTACCTGCTGTATATAGTTTCCCTATTTATATGTTGTATTAGAAACTCAAAATTACAGTATTAACGGTAAACAATAATTGCATCCAAACAGCAGTTTGACGGATATATTTCCTAGTGCAAGTCTACTCCTACTTTCGTGTGAGTTCCTCTTGTCACTTACTTTTTTGTATATATTTTTTTCTTTTTCTTAAATTATGTTTGTATATAACAAAATCACGATGAATGATCCTTAACCCTCGGAACGCCAAGATAATTTCATCTCACGGAACGCCAAGATGAGTCATTTTCGACCCATGCATATTTCTCATATCAAATAAAGTACTTGTTCAAAATCAAGGTATTTTAGTGTATGGGTGTATTCATCGTGTTGTATTTATTGCATTGTATTTTATTGTATTTTTTCAAGTAGATACTGCAAAATAATGAAAAAAAATTATACATCATATTAACCTTGTAACCATTTTCATGGCTGCACAGAAATGAAGGTACCATGAATCTCTTACTTATTTACACATATAAAGTATTATATATAAAATTACCAGAATCAAACTATCTTGCTATCTCACTCTAACATGTAAAGCATGCCGTATCTATAGTTTTCTGATTCTTGCAAATGAAGCGATTACATAGCTGACAGTATGCGGAGTACTTGTCTTTATCACTACACAAGCAGCATCGTCCACGTTACTTCGCTCCTTGATTGAGAAACTATAAAGTGTAGGTCGTTTGGAAAGAGACTTGTGATCATTAGAACCAACAACAACTTCTTATTTTAATATAAAATGACATTTAAATATAGTTACACAAAATGCTAAGATTGGGTCAAACTGACTCATGCTAGATTTTCTTAAATTATTACACAATAAATACATGGGTTTAACGTCATTTTCTACCATAATATTTTTTGACACGTACGTTAAGAATACTCAAAATTTCACTTCCATTGAATGACTAATGGACAAAATAATATTTTGACTGTATGGGTCATTTATGACCCGATCTTGGCGTTCCAAGCGTTAAACTACAGAAAATACTTTTTCATTTTTTCTTTTCTTTTTCTTTTCTTACTAAATGGTCTTTATTGATGTTATGCACGAAACTCCAGAAACCTCACAAGCAATGCACGAATGAACTCTTTTAGACAGTAGAGGGGAATTATACGCGATGTAATTTATATAAGTACTGTAGCACACGAGTTTCGGGGAGGAATTTATCAATGAAATAGATTTGACAAAGGGAAAGCGAATGACCATGTACTCTAGAAATAGGAGAACCGACTTCACCTTATCATTTGGGCCCCCCATTAGGGGGCCCACTTAAACTTTGGGGGGCAGGGCCCCTAAAACCCCCCGGGATCGGCGCCCTTGTACAGAAGT
Source organism: Lepisma saccharinum (assembly GCA_022664845.1). Taxonomy (NCBI): domain Eukaryota; kingdom Metazoa; phylum Arthropoda; class Insecta; order Zygentoma; family Lepismatidae; genus Lepisma; species Lepisma saccharinum. The sequence continues at coordinate 13,316 of JAGDQP010047506.1, forward strand.
AACTATCAGCAAACGCAATATTTACAAATTAGTAAAACATCATTGCCCCACATTTGGAATAAAGTGAAAAATCTGTAGTAATGTAAGTAAAGCTTAACCGACATCATTTAGAACCAAAGAACAAGTCAATTTCAATCCGAAAATATGATGTTGTTAAGATAAAACTGTCATAACAAAAATACTAGCCATCTTTTGATAGATTTACAAAAAACGTAATTTGATATGAATACTCCCTGGGTACCGGAAAAGGAATATGTGTAAATGCTAAATTGAATCTTATTCTCTTGTATATTATCTGTTAGTATTTGAATCTAGCAAATCTCAATTTCAGAAACATAATACAATAATAATGTAGATTTATAAGAAGCCTAGACGTGGTATTTCCTATGGATGCCTATGTTAACTTTACAGGCCCATAATTCCCTAACCCACTACTGACTGACGCTTGGAATCCATGTGGGTCTTTATTAGGACTGGCTCTTTCAGGATATGTGTCGCATTTCGCCATTCCGGATTCAAAGGAGCGAAGTGTTACTTTCAGATTTCGCGCTAACCTAGTAAACTTGTGCAATCTTTCGTAACGTTTTAATTCTTTTGTCTTTTTTTCTTAATTTTGTGAAACATTTATTTTTCATTTGAAAATATAAAAGTTGATTTGGTGCATTTGATAATAAATATCCTAATTATATTACCTAAAATCTATTCAACAAATGATATTATCTTTAGTAATTACAAAAACAAATAAAATTAAATACCATCTTTGAAATGTATTAGTTAGTTTTAGCCTACAAAACTTCAGTTAAATATATTTTTCACCTCCCCTCGCGACCCCTTTGCAGACAACTCACGACCTCCCTGAGATTCGCGACCCCCACGTTGAGAAACCCTGATCTAGAGGCCATGTCATCAAAAGTGAAATATCTCGCTTGAAAACGTCTTATTAAAGTTCAAGGCAGTCCTTTTTTTTTTACATATATTCAAAAACATAATAACAATTTGTTCCAAAAGAAGTCGTAAACTAGCTTTTATTGAAGGTTTTTAGCCAAGCCGAGTATGTTGATTTTTATGAATATTTGCAGTATCATAAATAACGCCATGATTATGAGTTTTATTGATGATCGAAAGTTTTTTCAATCATGCATTAACTTAAATATTTGTAAGCTAGATACCGAAGTATATCCATTCAAACTTTAATTACAGGCCTTTATTATAACATTAATAGAATCATCATATAGACTAATCAATAGCTCTATGTCATAAAGATAGATATTAATTATTCATACTGTGTGACCAGAACAGTAATTCCTCTCATGCAGTTTATACAATCCCATTTACAGTTTTTTTTTATGTATTGCTTTCTATTTTTTCCATTCATAGCCTATTTCGATAGAGATATACCCTGTATTTCTCACACTGCTTGTCCTTAAATCTATGCTTAGAAAGTGTTTTCTTTAATTAGCATAAGAACAATGATAATTATTAGGAACAATACAATTTCCATCCGAAAGGCTTGTTCGGTTTCCAGAATGAGCAAACGTACCCAAATTCAATCAATATTTTTTTAACTTTAAACTTGACTAATCATCCATGTCTATCCATATTACGCTATCTAATCTTAAATTACCAACTAATATATGCCGAATCCCGGTGGGGGCTCAAAAATTCGGTGTTGACCCAGCATCGTGAGGGCAATT
>JAGDQP010047507.1:0-15008 GCA_022664845.1 Lepisma saccharinum
TGTTAGTTTTCGTTTTGTCTTTGTTCCAATCGGTCGCCTTGTTATTCAATGCTGGTAGTATAAATTTCAAGTATCTTTTGAGATTCAAGTTTTACTTTATAAAAACTTAAATCTATCCTTGCAATACCAGAGGTGAAAAATGCAGTTTTAATGATGATCTTAAATCAAAAACCTTTCGACTTTATTTTTTATATGGGCCAGTCTATAGTGACTTTAGACTTCGGCTCGTCACGATTAACCCTTTAGCCATTAAAATCCACACCCATGCCCCTGCCGGGACTCGAACACCGGGACCTTCGAGTCGTTGACCTACCGCCATAGCCCGCACAGCTACGCGGCCGGCAGAGAGAATCCAAATTCATCAACTTGGACAAGCTATGTGGCAATGGATCAAAGGTGGTATGCTCATATTGTAAGGTCCATTTTTCTGTTATAAACTGGCAGAAGCGACATAAGAATGCTTAGAAGACATCCAGTTCATGTTGAGGCGTGATTGTGATAGCGAGGTGGCGTGCGTTTTCCTACTGTGTATTTTGTGACCCGCACACTTTGCGGCCCTAAATACAGGTCACCGTGCGTTTTGTGGCCCTCAGTAATGATTCATATTGAAATACCAGTGTTGAACCTGTTAGCACTAGTAACGAGATTGATTCTTCTTGTCTTTTAATACATATAAGAAGCTTGTTGCACATTTCCGGTTAGGTCAAATTAAGACCAGTTTCATTTTGGGAGTAAGATACTACAATTTGAGAGGTAAGGGAATTCGTTTTGGAAGAAAGGTATCCCCTGTGCGATGCCCACTCGTCGTGAGCGGCGCATAGGAAATGTGCGGTTAGTGACATATTCTCGACCCACAATACGAAGTGAGGTGATGTGTCCAGTGCCACGGGTCGACAGCCTTTACTTCCCAAGGTGCCCAGGAATACCAAGGATACTGTGGTACTCAATTTGATAGGAGGCTGAGTGCACTTCAGAGTGCCAGGCATGGGGACACTACAAGAAAAGTTTCCAGCGTTCTGGATGGGATTTGAACGTGACTCGCAGTTAGAGTGCTACCGCCTGAGCCACGGCTACTCCCAGTTCATTTTGGGAAACCGGAATTTAATTTTACTTAAACATGAATGTGGTATACCAACTTCGTACAGAATGTAAGATAAAACCACTCAAATGTCAGGAACAGACATAAATTAATGAAGAGTGAGCGGTAGCGAGCAAAGGTAGGTTAGTTAAAGTCAAGTTAGATTCTCCCGTTTTTCATTCCGTCCGTGATTTTGCCTCCTTGTTTAGTGTTTTTGTGTTTATTTCTAGTTCTTGCATGTTTGCACTGCATTTGGAAATTCGAGATACTATTGCTTCCTTCCGGCCAAATGTTGAAAGTTGGTTCCCGAAATGGAAACTGTCACCTTAGGTGAGGTTTGCGGAACCTCAGACTTCGAAAGAACCTAGGGATGTTGCTAACTACACAGCTGAGATGTAATATCATTAATGAACTTAATTATTCAAGACGTCATAGACTATAAAATAAGCAGATAGATCGCAAAACGTAAGATTTATTTCAATGGGGTCCCAAAGCGTACTATATTCTGTAGGACAGTGTTCGATTTGTAGCGGGGGATGGCTGTGATTTCCTCCTCTCTACAAAAATCTTCTCAGGCTCTGTTTCCAGATATATACCTCTAGCCTGTGATATGAACGATCCCAAAATACCGTATAATACATATCTCATTCATTCTTTTCCCTGTCTAGAAATTGCACAAATATAACACTGCTGTAGGGTGCAAATTGCACGGTCGCTAAACGTACTGACTCGATAGGGAAAGCGATAAAATAAATCACTGCAAGTGAACAAACTCCATGAAGACGTTACACGAATGGATGACGATAGACTCGAAAACACGACTATTTACATCGCGACCATCAAAAACAGCGTTTTTATATGACCTAACTACAATGTAAAACCTTCCAAGAATGGCGTAAACGGATTAAACTACGCGCTTGTTAAACAAAAGAACAACGATACTAACAAGCTGCAGTATTGCCAAACGATGAATGAATGATTTACCACAATGAACATATTAATCACGTTTTTGCCTCACCCTGCGTTTCTGATAATTCACAGTTACATTTCACCGGGCATTACGAAATAAAAAAAATGACATTCAAACCAGTTCGTCATAAACATATGAATGTCAGGAATCCCTCCATTTTAATATATACAGTTCAATGTCCATGTGGAATCCTGATGTCTATCACTCCTAATATGAAGTTCACAGGATATTCACCTGAGCAAAAGACATGGAACACTCCAGATGAAATTTACCTATGGTTTGTAAACTTTACTTCTATTGGCTAAAAGTAGAATAAAGATTCTACGGGTGAAAACAGATTAACAGGTACATAACAACACATCAAAATACATGCACAAATTAAATAAACATAACAAACACTGAGATTAAGTTAAATAAAGTATTTTACAAACATTTGTAGATATTCTATGCATGAACTGTGAGTATTAAAAGTTATTTGAACTCCATTACTTCATCTGTAAAAGGATAAATCACAAGTATTACTTTGCTTAGATTAATTGTCATTATTTTTTTATGGCTGAAAAGCAACAAAACGTTATGTCCCATGTATGCAAGATAGCAGTTGACTCAAGAAATCAAGTTAGATAGTTCGAATGGCTTTGAGAAGAGAAACTCACTATATTATTCGAGTGAAAGTAAACCAAATCTCATTCTTCATCATACCAATTGTACAAACCAGTTTCAAGTTTTGCAATAAAACCATAGCAGCTTCGTTCAATTTGCCTGTTAAAACCATTTACTCCAGGATAACTAATTGAAATAGAAGTTAGGCATTAACATTTTATGCATCATACCTCGTTGTTGCATCCATTTGAGTAATTCTGGTTTAGGAGTAACACTAATATATTTTGTCATTGTTTGTTTTAGTTTCTCGACCGCTTAAGATATGGACAATCTCACTGTTTTCTCATTGAAGTTTCCGTGCTTTCTTCGTATTTTCTCTTGTAATACTATGACGTGATTCTGATTTTGACTTAGAAAAGTTGTCCGTCATCTCAACTAAAGCATTCCTTTCAGAAAACGACTGGTCCGTTGTTGAGTGAATATATATTTTCTCCATTAGCATAACATGACGTTTGAATGATTCATTTAATAATTCCAGTTTTCTAGACATTTTACTCATTGCTTACAATATTTGTTTTGGAATCGCCTGGTTGTCTATAACTAATGTTGGCCAGTGTTGGTTCATCGTCTCAAGCAACCTAGATAACTATTTTTTTAGTAGTTATTGTATCAATCTCAGACTTATCAGTCCCATGTTGGGTTATTGGTTCGGATACTGTTTCGAATTCCAATTGGAAAAAATGACTTGAAGTCCATCGTTTCCTAACAATCTGTGTTTTATATCTAGTAATATTACGTAAAACAGGAACGATAATATCTTGTTCTTCCAAGTTACATTCAAGTTCATCGGACCTATCATTTGCAATTCTGTTTCGTTGATTAAGACAATATCTTGCTTCTGAGGTTTTAACTGTGAAATATCACCAATAGCCACTAACGTACTCATAGATATTAGATTCTGATCGAATGTGATATTAGGTATTCACTTGTACTTATGATTCTGAATCGACAAATCTATATACGGAATTCTTGTTGTTGACTCCTCATCGTTAAAATGACCCTTGACACTACCGTACATAAAGACATCGTTCAAACATCTTGATTGATCCGTGATTTGTTCTGGTTGCGATAAAAAATTAGAAGGGATCTCAACATATGGCACTATCTGATATTGGTCTTCCACATGCACTGCTGTTACCTGCTTCTTTGGATTATGTCTCCTTGCCTGACATATACGTAAAATAAGCCCCATTTTTTTACAACGGAAGCAAGTAAATTTTGATGCAAAGGAATTCTTGTAATAGTTTGTATTTTATGAAAACTTCCACAGCGGAAGCATGTTCTCCTGTTATGCGAAATGGATTTAAGCGACTTGATCGATGTTTTCACCTCGTATGCTTCGTCGGTTAGTTACTTGATCGACGTTGTCGTACTTCCTCCACCTACAGGTTGTAGTTTGCGAAAATATGTTGAATCTTTTTGACGTCGTAACGGTCTCCGAAAGCTGCTGAAGATTGTAGTTCTGTTTGTCGTAGAGTATGAAAGCGGTACCTCTCCACCATTATGTTCTTCTTGCACGAGATTTGTTGTTTCAGAGTTCCTTGGATTTTTTCGAACGATTGTTCCTGTAATTTAGCCAGAGTCCATAAATCCTTTAAGGTTGCGAATAGTTCGTGACTAATATTGGCTAGGAAAAGGGCCACACGACGTTCTTGTTTCACAGTATATGCTTCGGAGACTCTCGAATTGTTCGAGATAAACATTAATATCCATAAAGTTGGCATCGAATTTCTCTAAAGTAAGATTACTAGCCATGTTAACCTTGATTAATCACACTACCACTGTATCACTTTCACTATAAAAACACTACAACACTGCGCCATCAATAAATATGCTCTGGTTTTATGAAAATACATAAAGAAATAGACATTTAGCTAGCGATGTTTCCGTGGACATATAAGACAAAAGGATGTAATAAGATTGATTTACTATCTTTCATCACGCACATTATTTATTATATCACTACTACACAAAAGCCAGAATTATACATTGTAAGTCGCAGATGAGTCAATCTGAATTATTAATTTCTTCATCGATCAGTCCAGCATATTCTATCAACTAGTACAGAACAAAGATTCAATTACATGATAGTAAAATAGATCCATTTAATGTGTTTAGACTATTAAACATGACCAACTTTCCTTGAAGACAAATTGACGATCAAACCTTCCAGCAGAACTGTCATCCCGTTCTTGTATTTAAGAAAAAACGGACTCCATAAAGACGTTACACGAATGGATGACGATAGATCCGAAAACACGACAATTTACATTGCGACCATAAAAAACTTAACGTTCTTTATATGACCTAGCTACAATTGTAAAACCTTCCAAGAATGGCTAAAACACTTGCGACTAAGGAAAGGAAGATGTCATTGCTATGGGGCATTCTCGGGCAGGCACATTACTCCTTAACCGTAAATAAGACTGACAAGTGGCTGATTTAGCGTATTGGTAGCATGTCGGAAAGCTAATACGAAGAACCCGGGATCGAATCCTTGCACGAGGAGGTTAGGTAAGATCAGGTACGTTCTTTTTTTTTGTACACTCGATGGTATCTTCCTGCTAAATCATAATAATGCTATCTTTCTGTCCCTAGTCGCAACTCGCAAGCGCTAAACAGATTAAACTACGCGCTCGTTAAACAAAAGAGCAACGATACTAACAAGCTGCAATATTGCCAGACGATGAATGAATGATTTACCACAATTAACCTATTAATCACGATTTTACCTCTCGGTAGTGTGAATATGTAAACTAACTCCAACCAAACTTTCTATGATAGTAGAGGGCAAGGTTTTAGGCAAACTAGTACAGTAATAATGCAAATTATAATCCACATCTATTTTTCTTATTTCCTCCCTGAACAAAGATTGATACTTCAGCTGACAGATAACCAACATATTGTTGGACAATTATTATTCAGAACATGCGAAATATGCAATTTAGGAAGCAGTAGAAAACCATTATTGTTGGTCGACTAACTTTGAATTCATAGAAACACATCAATCAACACTTAAGCCGATATGTAAAATTATTGTTAAAGGTCTTCTTCTGAAATTTAAAATTTAAAAAAATCTTCCAGATTTTATTGTAAAATATTAAAATGAATTCTAGATAACTACAATGTTATATAATTCAAATTATATCCCAAATCTACAAGGATTCCATTTACACAGGGATTGAGAACATTATATAATGAAAATGGCTGGCAGTTTTCTACCAACTGGAATGTTGAAAAACGTCTTGAAATATTTGGATTTCGTCGATGTCAGAAATTTAAGAATTGTTAGTCAAGAATTTTGTGTTGCAGCGTCAATGTATCTCAATTCCAGTTTCTTTCAAATACAAGATGATGTACAAAAATTTAAAGAAATTAATATAAACATATATAAGACTCAGGTATGTAGACCTAGTACAATATCTTATTATGCTTCACTCAGAGTGATTATTCTTTCGCAAATTAATTCAGACCTAAGACTCATTCATGCAATATGTTGGAAATACCTAAAAAGAGGTTTCTTTGGTGCTGAAATTTTAGAAGAAGTTTCGAAATTTCTGAATATAATGGCAAGTTTAGGACCAAGCACAAACGACAAGCAAATGAATACACTGGAAGCTAAATCTCGTAAAATATTCAAACTAACAGCAAAGTATCTGAGAAAGTTTCCAAATTTCATAAATCATATTAAAAACCGAAATATATTTGCTGATATGCTTAACATTCTACAAGAAGCGAAGTACGCCAGAATTGGAAACACAAACCTATGTTGTGATTCCGATAGATGTTACGTGTCCATTGCTTTTTGTCTGCGAAATCGTTGTATTGAAAACTGTTCGTTAAGGTCACTAAGTGCAATCAGTCACACAATGGACGACGCAAACGTCATTCTGAGAGTTCTCACCAAACTTGTGTGCAAAACGAATAGAGAATATCTTTATTACCGTTGGTTTTACATCAACGAACATTGGGTAGATCGTGAATCAGTACCCGTACTTGTTCGTCATCATTCCTCTTATAATAGATTTGTTTGCAAATTTCCGGATACATTGGATTGCGGAGCTGATACAATGGAACTGAATGTTTTGCTAGGACTACAATTTCCACTAAACTCTTCCTTTCGTAAAATGACTTCAAGGCTTCAAGATATTAAAGGGAAATTAAGTAATAATGTTTCGTCCATAACCAACCTAAAGAAACCTCTAAGTAGAATATTCTATTCTGAAACTTTACCACATGATTCTTATCTGTTACTCATAATGGAAAACAAACCAGACTGGAGAACTGGATACAGCACATACGAATTTTGTGTTCATATCACCGAGAGGACATCACCTGAGTGTGCAGCACATAGCCTAATTACTGAAAATAACACAGACAATTCCACAAATAATACAATCTCTTGGAAATCTGTACTTCCGAAAACATTTTACAGAGATAGTGAGGAGAATGACAGTGATTATAAGACGCATGAGGAGATGATCAATCAAGACGACAGTGACAATGATGATAATTACAGTGAACAGAGCATTGGAATAATACATAAAAAGCCTCGGTTAAATGCAAGTTGTGCATCTCTAAATAGGGAAGTATCACGTGATTTGAAGAACATTGAACACATTAATATTAATAACGTTGATCTCATCATCAAGTTTATGAAAGTTTATTTTGTTAATATTAGAAGAAAAAAGAAACACTAGTGGAAGTACTTACATCTTCAGAAGTCTTACAAAATTTTCTACAACAACTCCCGTAATAATTGTTACGTAATTACTGTTGTATCAGTATGTAGTGTTATGGCCTACCCTTTAATATCGAGAATGATTAAACAAACTTCTTCGACTTCCTTCTGGAAACCTTGGCTTCTTCTTAAAGAAGTAAGAATTTTCTAATAGCTCTTATGTAGTTGAGCAGTGGAACAGCCGTGAATGTCATAAGTGGGTGATAGCACGTCAAAGTAGCAAGTACAGTTTGTTACGGCGGGTGAGCAATTGGGCATGGCGTACGAAGACAACTTCCCTGGGAAAATACGGCAGAGGTGTGCGATGGAATTTTGTGTGAAACTCGGGAAATGTGGAAATGAAACACCTGAAATGATACAATAAGCATTTGGCGGGGAAACAATGGACCGTACTGCTGTTTATCGCTGGTGGAAGCACTTACCAAATTTCGACGGAGGAACTGAAAATGCGTCGTGTGTGCGCCAGGTGAATACCCAGGAATCTGACATAAGAACAGCTCCAACGGCAAGTGCAGGTTTCGGGACATAGTTCGAATATCAGAATCGATCCCCGATATCTTGATGTGATATCACGACCCTCTATCTAAACAACAGTCCAGGGACGCCCTCTTCATCCATCTTGCCCAACTGTTCATTCTCCATGACAAACTGTGCTTGGTACTTTGACACACTGTCACCCACTTATGACATCCGCGGCTGTCCCACTTCAGATTCAAATTCTTTTAGGTACGACCTTCAAAACATCCATAAATAGTAGTGCTTTAACACGACGCATACCTGGAAAGAGAAATAGAGCCAGTCATCCCTAGAAATTGGGTACAGTGTAGAGATAGGTCGATATCAGAATTTCTCAATACTCGTATTTATTTTTGACCTTCCTTACTCGGTACTTTCTTCAAGATTGTTCTACCCCCACACAGCACAGGTACAATCTTGGAATATGCTTCGAGTATTCCAAGGATATTCTACAATATTCATGGTATATGCGTAAGTATATTATACGAATATGTCGAGAACAATTATTGTTTGGGGATATTCTTAGAGTATTCCTGAAACTTCAACCCACAATATTCTTGTCATATTCTAAAAAGAATATCATAGGAATATCCTTATTGATCATAAATATTCTGAGACATTGTACGCATATTGTAGATCTAAATCGGATATCCCTGGGATATCGTGTGCTATTTAGGACAATGCAAATGATACATATGTAATTAAAAGTAATATATAGATGTAATGTTTTCTATCGTTTAACTGTTCTGCTGTATCATCTTTTATCTTAAATAGGCCTACTTCCTATAATTTTGTATAATTTGATCTTAAATACAGTGTAGGCCTACCTCGTTTATAGCGACATCGGTTTTAATACCTTACCTATAGCATCATGTATTCTGCGGTATTAACATATTCCTCACCAAGCCGCCGTAGCTCGTGGTAGAGCGTTGGCGTAGCATTCGGAAGGTCGTGGATTCGATCCCAGCGGCCGACAGGTTTTCCAGCCATACCAGGCAAATGCCGGGATGACACCTTCAACATAAGCGCTGGCCGACAACCTTGACCAACAACATAAGCCCTGGCCCAATCCTTTCCTCTCCCTTATTCCGGCCTGAGCCTTAGATGCCTACAGACCATAAATAAAATTAAAAAGTTAGCATATTAATCATAACTGAATGAACCTCGGTTACAATGACATTCGGTTATAACGACACAATTTTTCAAGTCCTTTGCTTGTCGTCTACTGTATGCAATTCTTTACAACTTTGTTTTACAGAAGACTGGAAGTCGTCTTTTTTTAAATTTGAAACCGATAAAGTTAATACTTCCTTCATAGGCACACCCAGGCAAGGCAAATTGCTCTCTCTCTCTCGCTCGCTCGCTCTCGCTCTGTCACTAACAGAAAATATTAGTATATGGCGTGTCTAAAGGATGGGCTAGCGTTTTTTATATTATAATTATTATTTCAAACCTCATAAAATCAGCATTATATCCGCCATGTGCCCGTTCTTTTCCCTCTTATTTTCATGCACATTTGACCGAAAGTACAAATTGTGCATCTTCTTATTTTTTGACGGTATGTGCGTATTTGTATGTGTGTGGGGATGGGTGGATAGTCACCCCTAAACCAAGGGACAGGGAAATCAACAATGAAGAATGAATTCCATGGCCGTCTCCGAAACTTGAGACGAGGCGCTCCTTTTTTGGTGTAGAAGAGACCATGCTAGACGTTGAAGAACAGAAGGACAATAAAATTTCTCATCAATTGATCTTTTCAGTCACCTCCCCCTCAACATATGAAAACAGGAAACTTCCTTTAAAGTATTCTTCTTTTGTATACTCAAGAATACTCAAGAAAATTATTGTTTGGATTTTGGTTACCCTGCTATATTTTTTTCATCATAATGGAAAGTGAGTGAAAAAAAAACATATATAGGACGGGGTTGAAATCGGACACTTTTCTGCCTCGATTCTTTTTTGTGTGTGTGCACTGATGCTTTCATTCAGTACTCAATATTTCTTAAACTGTTATGAATTTCTTCTTCTACATTTCTTGAATTTTATATCTCAAACAGAGATGGGTCGCTACCATGATTTCTCGATACTCCCGATACTTATTTCTAACGTTCGATACTTGATATTCCATACTTTTTTCACAATGTCGTCCAATGTATTAAATAATACATTCACTAATTAAAATTAAAATGTAAGTGTATTGCTTTTCTATTATTTAATTCTGTCCTGAGTCATAGATACCTAAATGCCATAAATAATATTCGAATTCAAGAAAGTTTAAGATGTAAGTTATAGATCTAACGTTCTACCATGGGATTATTTCCAGAGAAAGATATTAGTCTCAAAAAATATAAAAGTATCGAAAAAGTTTCGACTGCAATAGTTTAGGTATCGACCGATACAGATACTTTTCTAGTATCGGTAGTATCGAGCTATCGAAAGTATCGTGAACCCTTCACTGGTACAGTGATAAAACAATAGGTCTTTCGAAACACTTTTACATTAAAACTCTCTCTCACTTAGAAACTAATTTACTGTGGTAAATCAAGCAATTCTCGCAATCCGGCGAGATTACACAACATATTTTGTATTCCAAAAAGAACGATTATAAATCTTTTGCTTTTGTCTACGGGAGTGGCTAAGTAAGGACAATCACTGAAGCAGAGCTGAAGTGACTGGAATGCAGTTTTATTAATATCGTTACGTATACTGGTTATATGTTTTTTATTTAGAGACGTTGATAATAGCTCTTAAGAGTTTTTCTACTCTTCTAAACGGAGCACACTTTCTTGTATAGCGAACATGCTGCAGTATATTGGCCTAACCTACAGGAGACAAATCTACATATGTTTTAACACTTTGCAATAGCGCATTCACAGAATTGAGAAGAATGACGTATAACGCTGCAGGTTTGGACTCTTTTGCTCAGCAGCGTTCAAATGTTGTTGTGTAATTAAATAGCCATTTTGTCACTTTTCTCCCTATATATAGCAGAATCTTGATGCAAAAATAAGTAATTCGGAGTTAATGATGACATATTGTACACGAAATGTGTACAATAAATATTTCGAAAAGTAATTCTAAAAAACAAAATAAGCAAGAAGTGTTCAACTGTCACCTTCAGAAAGACATAATAAAATTCTCACACTTCTTCTAAACATTACTTATAGTAATCTAAAAAGATCTGAAAATACCTGTAATATTTTTTTTTTACAATGTGACTTCGTTGAAATTGTTTCCTTTGCTTGTTTTCTCACAGACTCATCTAAATCTCCCAAAATATAGCCTATATTTTTGGGAGATTTATTACATTAGTCTTAAATATCTATTGAGCGTATTGGGTATAATAATACTCCTCTCAAATTAACAAAATTTATTAATATTTATCACACACACACATATGCATATACACATTTCATCATTTATTTCTACATACACCATATAACGTATGCGTACGTTAATTTTTCAGTGTAAGCCAGTAATTTCTGTTGGTTTATATTTACATATATACAAGTACAGCTACGTTTTAAATACGGGTGGCAGTAAACAGTATTCATTCTATAAGTATGCAGTTCCAACTTCAAGACTGCAGACTTCTACTTCACAGCACCTGAAATAATAATAATAATGAATTAATATGAAATTCAAGTTCTGTGTATATCTGTATGTAAATGTGCATACGAAGTACACTCAACAGGTCTAGAAAAACTATGTGTCATAGAACTATTGATGGAACAGCCTGAATACGGAAGACGCATGCTGACCTGAGTGGAATAGCGTGCAGGCTGGTTCGCACATGCGTGGCATTCCTGAGGAATCACGTTGTAGGAAACTACTACACTGAAAACGGCAGACGTACAATCACAGTTTCACAACATTGAACGTAAAAAACATTGTCACTATCAAAACATAGCTGGAACAACGTGTCAACATTTTTAAGTTCTGGTTAAATTATTACCTCCTCCCACACATGTACATTCTGATGAAGGACCGTGGATTTGCAAATACAGAAAGGTTTGAAGCTTCTGTGACGGCAGTCTTTAAGGTGGTCACCAAAATTGACCTGGAGGAGTGCTTTCAATAATAGTACTCAAGTTGGCCGGTGTGTAACAGTAGAAGGGAGGTACTTCGAAGATGGCGTGTAGCGGAATTAGCAGTGACCCGATATATCGGTTCATATCCAAATCGATACTGTTTGACCAACCTGCACCAGATTTTGTTCAGTGATTCACTTCGGTGTTTTCCAAATGCACTCAGCGGTTATCTTAGTTCTACCTGTCAGTCATATAATGCACCATAAGGGCTCGGTATAGTGCTAAGATTCCAGCCTTCCCTTTCATTATTTACCTACCGCACGCTGCTTGGCTACCAAGTTTAGTTTCAGAAGTATCAGAATGGAAGCAAAAACACTCATTATATAATTATTAATCGAAGGAAGTAATTTGTGAAGGTAACAATCCAGTGAAATAACTACAAAATTTACGTATTTCATAAAACGAGTTCGTTGTATTCCGAATATTCCCGTAATACTCCAAATTGTAAGTGACTGGAATTATTCCAAACTAGTCACGACCTCTGTATCTACTTAGGTAATTTGGTTAGGTACTAGAGTGAGTTGGATTTGTTGACGGACGTGACTAAAGGGCTCAATTAGTTCAAGCACGTGAAGAAGGAGACACATCCAGGACAAGGAGAGTTTCCACTTGAACTTGTGTTCGGATACAATCATAGGCGGCGCCACAGTAGGTGCAGTGGGTGCAGCTGCACCCACATTAACTTCGATTTTCAGATTCCCTACAATAATCCTTTCTATTTTGTATATTTATTGTTTCCTATGTTGTTTGGATATAATTGAGTGACTTCATAAGTCTCTCATAAGTTACTTGCTGTCATACAGTGCTTTTCTAGTTTTTTTCAGTAAAACTTAGAGATTATTTTTGAGATCTTAAGGCTCAATACTGCAGAGCGTTTTGGAAACAATGTTAGGATGGATTGCTCGTAGAAATCAGACTTCTACGAGCAAGGCGCTTGAACAATCCTCCATCTACAGTTCTTGATTGGCTAAAGTGGTTGCAAAAATCCGGAAGAGAAAGGGTGTATGTGAATTTCTACAGATTGATGAGAAAATGTTCAGTGATTCCGGTTACTAGTTGCTCATGCGAACGGAGTTTCTCCAAGATGAATTATGTCAAGTCCAAACTAAGATCCATATGCTTCAACAGAGACTCAACTCCATAACGTTGCTTTTTGTTTAAAAGTCGATTTCAGTGAGCATAGATATTGAAGATGTCATTGAAGAATTTAAAGATTTAACAGAAGAATGTGATTATAAAAGCTCTTGTAATTGATGCCATTGCGAAAAAAGTACTTTGTACACTTAAAAAATCTGGTATTTCTTTGATAAATCCATAACTCACATACACGTGTATCCATGTATGAAGTTTTTTTAAATATGTACATAAAAGTTTTTATTGCGTACCATGTTAATATTTGTTACTATGTCTTATCCCTTCACAGCCTGCACCCACATTACCAAAATCCTGGCGCCGCCTATGGATACAATGACCAAAGAATAAGTTACAAACAAGCTATATGAAATAAATGTATCCTAGGTCAAACTTGGCTAATTTCCCAGTAGTTCAGATTTAGCTATACACTACCGTTATCCGTGGTTTTTCAAGAAGATGGTGAAGCGCGCTTTCAATAGAGCTTCACCGTTTAGCGCTGTAGGATTGCGCTATCAGAAATGAGCATTCCATGCTGTTTACAGATCCCTGGTAAAAATGATTCCCTATCTCCTGCACTTTTGATGTAAACGAATATTCCATAATGACCTTAAATGAACCTAAGTTATTAATAGGAACTGTTATGGGCCCTGTCAACGGAACATGAACCGAATATCTTGGTCTGTGACGTCATATCGGCTCTTGATCCTCATTGGATCTGAAGCACGTTCACTGCAGTAGAAATGATTTCCCCACACAGTTCAATAAGCTTATGCTACAAACATCTCATTGCACGTGTACAGAATTGATTACAGCACAAACACTAAACCGAATTTAACTCCCGTTTTTAACCCTTGTAAAGAAATTTCCCCGATGCCGGGACCTAGTTCAATGCTTTCTCGTACCCGAGAGCGGTACGGTACCTAATTTCAGGAAATTTCTCTGAGCTGTTTTCGGGATAAAAGTTAGAATGATACAATAATGGACATTTCCGGTAGAATTTTTTTATTGCAATAAAAAATTCGTCTCTTAAAGTAGACTACAGAAAATATTTTCTTTTCTTTCTGTGATGCATTTATCAAGAGTACTAACGACTTGCTTCAAAAGAGTCTCAGACTTGCGCTTAATCGGGCACCGCCATGTTATGACGTAATCAATCTGCCGACTGCTTGTCATTAACATACATATGGTATTTGATTTGTTTAAAAAGAGATAGCAAAAATGAATCGAAAGAAGTAGTATAAGTGGTGAATAACTTTTCTGTATGCTTTAACACGTCATTTAGTTCATTTTATTCATTTAAACTTGATTTTTACTTTTAATACGTTTTAAAGATATTGATATATTTTGGTGGCTTCAACACTAATTTATATCAGCTCTTTTATCATGATTAAATCATAAGATATCTTCTACTAATGCTCTTTAGAACACTTGTATTTAAAAAAAATTACCTATTTTTTTCTGTAAAATAAATGTGGGTTTTTACGTTCGACAATCGTATACTTTTTTAATGAATGCTAGAGAAGCATTTTTCAAGAACTTAAAAGCACATGAATTAATAGTGCTCGTTAGGTACTGCCATCTGTTAACAATTTATCATACTACTTGTAGCCCGTGAATATATTAAATACTTTTAATATGTCATTTTAAAAAATAATCAAAGCATGTTAGAAACAAAAACGTAAATTGAAACATTTACATTGAAGTTACTCTTGCGTTTCGTGGAGTAAAATAAAACACGGCCTTTGATAGGATTCGAACAGCCTTAGGTGAAAGTATAAAAAGTTAAAAGTTGCATGCGTTAACCAACTGCTCTAA
>JAGDQP010047508.1:0-12932 GCA_022664845.1 Lepisma saccharinum
TATCACTATTATCCTATGCACGTAGCCACAAGTTCAAACGCCGTAGTGGTTGAACACATGAAGTGGTTCAGAATCAAACTAATCAGACAACTGTAGGGCCTGTTTTTCCAATCCATCTGACAGTCGCAGATGTCAACAGAGACTACCAACAACTACTATAGGAAAAAATGTTTATAACAACCCAACAACAAATAAAGTGCTAACTGTAGATGCATACATAACAATAGCAACGGAGTATTATTATTATAGTTGTTATTAATAATAATAATCGCAGCACAACAGCTGCACCAAATCTCAGGCCAAAACAAGCACAAAATACTGTCCCCAACTCCATATTTGGGTAACGAACCTAGTACTAACATATTCTATTTGAAGTTATTCAAATATATACATTTATAATTAAGGACCGCAGGCGAAAGATTCCAAACACATGGAACATATTATTATACTTGATAAACAATGCTCCTCATCAAAAAGGATGCAAATATGCACATATACCCACTAGAGGTAGTGCTTCGCCACATAAATAAGACAAAAAAAGAGGTACGTTCTGTGATGGCTCCGAGAGTTCGGGCTTAAAGCCTCGTTTCCAGACTAAAAAGAAGTACTGTTGGTCCCGGTTTCGAGACCTTGTTGGGGCTTGATTAGATCTTCTGCCCCCTGAATATTCTTGTTTGAACCTAGGTACACAGTAACGTGGGACCTACACTGCGTTCTCTCACTCAACTTAAAATGGGTTCATACGTTCAGCCAATTTATAAAATACCAAAACAAGTTAACGCTAAGTGTACTGAACGTATGTATCATTTTTTTTTAAAAACAAAAATGTCTACCTCAAAACGAAGGAAAGAGAGGGATAAAGAACCGTAGCAAAGGCGCCATAAACAGCCGCTCTTTTCGAATCGAAAAGAAACATAACGATTGGTCGCGTTGTCCCTGTGAAAAAAAAAGAAAGCCCAGAAAGAAGGAAGGTATTCCTTACCCTTCTTTCTCCCAAAAAGGCTCGCAAAAGATATCGGCTGAAGAGACCAAAATAGGTCGAAACAGCTAGCGCAAACTGTCCTGATATAGCAGCCAATTACAAGATGGACATTTTACAAAAATGTTCTGAGGTGAATCTGGAAAAAGGCAGGTCGGAGTCGTATCCGGTCAGAGGCAAAGACCAGAATCCTTCAACACAGAGGCACACTATCCGTGAAGTGCAAGGCAGTCCTGTACCTATATTCAATCTTAGAAACCAACTTTGAATCTTGATGAGGGTAACATTAGCTCCACAAGCATTCAACAAACTTTCTGACAATTAGAATGACGTCATAGACAAATTGAAAATACTGTGGCAAAACTTACATGATTCCACAACTTATACAAAAAAAAGGGATCTACAAACCAAAGTATATAAAAAGAACATTTACAACACAGAACCCACAAAAACTGGGAAACTCAAAGAAAATTCAGTAGGTCTGGACTCCCTTGAATAAAACAAACTTATATTCTCCACACTGATGAAACATAAAGCTAGTTTTTTTTAAAAAAAAAACAAGGGCCTTCATTAAGGCCGCTATAACTTTTAAGAAAAAGCAAAACTTGATGTTAGATAAAACTAAGCTCATCTTTCATAACACGGAATCCTCCACATTAATTAACCCTCTAAAAATAAAGGGTCTAAATCCAAATAAAGGGCCAAACCACAACTCTCCTCACACGCATTTGAACCAATAGGTTAATGGAGAAGGTTAAACTTACCTCAAAGTACTTGTCGCTTATCCAAAACACTTATAATATTAACAAAATAAGACTAATTTGCTATACTTAGCATAAAATATGACACCTACATTATCTTAACAAAATATTGAGAAAGAATCAAAAGTTTCGAGTACCTGATGAAACTGCCAATGATAGAAGCAAAAAAAAAACTTATGACAAAGGTTAAACAAAATCTGTCTACATAGGACGGAATCTGTCCTCTCCGTGGGCACTTTTATTCAACCAAGTCTTGTCATAGTTGAACAAAACTATAAAAAACAACTTAAAAAGAGGCCTAATAATGCTATCTCACACCGACAACTGAAACAACTTTTTTGCATTAAAGAGTCTATTAACAGAGTCTAATATAGATCACGCTACTGCTGATTAAATGCACTTAAACATCACAAGTGCGTAGTAAACAAACAGGGATTCGAGCCTAATGATAAAACAAAGTACTAAAACTCGTTCTCAAACAAGCAGTTGCGCACCTGCCAATATATATATACTGTATATTTATGAGATATCAGATAATCAAACTAAATACATTTTTCGGGGACAAACAAGTAGTAGCAAAACTGTCGAAGATACCCACAATTACCACACACTCTGTGAAAGGAGATAGGCCTTTTAAACGTGATTTTAAGTCAGTACATATGAGGGGTGTACATTTATTGTCAAAGCTTAAAAAACACACTTTCTAGCACGGTTGTGCTGAAGTAGAACAAACAGTTTTCCACCGATACAACAATCTAGTGCCAAATTTTTAAAGGAAAGATTATACAACAAACCAAATAGGGTGGGGTATTACCCTGAAAGCCCAACGAGAACTACCATACCACATTGGCCTATTATAACTATAAAAACGTGCTTCCACGAACTGGACCAGGCCACCAAGGTACATACAACGCTATCAGATACACGTAGAAAACAAAACTCTTCTTAAAAAACTGTTAGAGATCAAACTGCTCTCAATAGACAAACTTATTGCCAAAAATGACCTAGAGATACAGAAGTTGCTATCACTATTATCCTATGCACGTAGCCACAAGTTCAAACGCCGTAGTATTTGAACACATGAAGTGGTTCAGAATCAAACTAATCAGACAACTGTAGGGCCTGTTTTTCCAATCCATCTGACAGTCGCAGATGTCAACAGAGACTACCAACAACTACTATAGGAAAAAATGTTTATAACAACCCAACAACAAATAAAGTGCTAACTGTAGATGCATACACAACAACAGCAACGGAGTATTATTATTATAATTAATAATAATAATAATCGCAGCACAACAGCTGCACCAAATCTCAGCCCAAAACAAGCACAAAATACTGTCCCCAACTCCATATTGGGGAAACGAACCCAGTACCAACATATTCTATTTGAAATTATTCTAATATATACATTTATAATTAAGGACCGCAGGCGAGAGATTCCAAACACATGGAACATATTATTATACTTGATAAACAATGCGCCTCATCAAAAAGGATGCAAATATGCACATATACCCACTAGAGGTAGTGCTTCGCCACATAAATAAGACCCGAACAGAGGAACGTTCTGTGATGGCTCCGAGAGTTCGGGCTTCAAGCCTCGTTTCCAGACTAAATACAAGTGTTTTAACAGGGGAAGAGAACAAGCCGGATTTCGTTGTGGATTTAGCACAATGTACCACATACAAACATTAAATGAAGATATGGAAAGAACTAATGAATATGAACTTCCATTATGTTTGGGATTCATAGATTATTAAAAAGCTTTCGATGCGGTCTCCTTGTCAGCAGTACTTAAATCACTTGAACATCAAGGTATCGAAAGTGCATACATCAAGTTACCGCGAAACATTTACTCCATTTCCACATCTGCCATTAGACTACATCAAGAAAGTGAAAAATTTAAAGTTGGAAACGGGGTAAGGCAAGGAGATTCCATTTTCTCCCAAACTGTTTTCTGCGGCCCTGGAGAGAGTCTTCCAAAATTTAAACTGAGATGAAGTGGGAATAAAAATTAATGGCGAATATCTTCATCACCTACGGTTCACTGATGATATAGTCCTGTTTGCTTCAAGTTCAGAAGAACTACAAGCCAGAATGGAAGAACTGAGTAATGAGAGTTCGAAAATAGGCCTTAGAATGAACTTAAGTAAAACAAAAGTAATGTACAATCAACATGCTGCAAAGAAAGGAGTAAAGATTAACGGAGAGACAATAGGCATAGTTGATGAGTATGTTTACCTAGACCAGCTCAAAACATCGAATGCAAAGTTGACTGAAGAAATAAATAGAAGATGTAAAATGGCGTGGAGTTCGTTTGTAAGACTACACTTTATTTTCAAAAGCAAACTACCAATGTGTCTGAAGCGTAAAGTTTATAATCAATATGTCTTACCTGTGATGATGTACAGCAGTGAAACTTGGACACTGAATGCGCAAACGACTTAAAGATTGAGAGTCACACAAAGAACAATGGAGAGATGGATGCTAGGAATAACCAGGAGGAACAGGAAGAGAAATGAATGGATTCGCGCACAAAGGTAGAGGATCTAATCAAGACTGCGAAGAAGATGAAGTGGAAGTCGGCCGGCCACATAGCTAGACGAACAGACTGAAGGTGGACGACAAATGTACTACAGTAGATTCCTTGAGAAAAGAAGCGACCGAGACGACGTCCAAATGTAAGATTGGTGGATGAAATCAAGCGTTCTTCAAGAGCTACATGGATGAGGATATCAGCAGACCGAGATATGTGGAAAGAAAAGGGCTAGGCCTTCATCCAGGAGTGGATAGAAAACTGCTGAATGTGATATATATATGTAATGATAATATACAGAATCAATTGACGTCAATTCCTTTACGACGAGGTTTCCTTGCACAAAATCTTATCCCATGCTCGAATATTATCTAACCAAACCTTGCTCGCGTAATCCATATAAAATACAACTTTAAGTTATTAGTTTGCAACATGCCGTTCTCCGCGCATAAATATTTCACACAACTTTCACCAGGTGGAAACCCATTCGCGGAAACTTTCACTCCATCTCTCTACCGAGACAACAAATACGTAGAGGCTAATCCCGTCTTAATTTAAAATTTAGTAACACAGCATATATGTAGCCTTTTTCTCTGCGGACATTAGATTTCTTGCCACTTCCTTCCACAACTGCATGTTTGGTGGATGAGGTGAATGTTTAACGCATTTCTGAGGAAATGTTGAGTCTGATCTCTTCATACCAACGAGATAGAAGTTTCCCAAAATGACAGCTACTCATTCTTGATCTGACCGTTACTCGTCTGCTCCACGGAAAGTTAGGTTTTCAATGTTTGTTTTTATTCTAAGCTTTCACAGAATTTCAACAAGTGGTAACAACGGTCATTAACAGGCTCTTGGAAACGCAAACAGCGATTGTTTGCTGTATTGACTCTCAGAGTTTGCGATCGCCCATATTTCCGCTAGACACACATTTGAGCTTACTGGGCATACGGCGATGCCCTGCGTCCCCCCCATTTCCAGCACTGGAAGTGTTAGAAAGATTTTCATTAGATGAGGACATGCAGAGAAACCTTGCACATAAATTTAACCTATGACAATTTTTAAAAATAAAAATGACTCATCAGATAATTGAAGTTAAGTTTCCATATTTTAGATTTCGATTTCTTCTTCTTTGCTTTCTAATTGCCATTCGATTCGTGGCTTCGAGCATGGCACTGGTTATAATAAAATTTTAAATTTGTCGTACCAGTTCTTCGTACCTATGTCTACAGCGCTATTCTTATTAGTAATAGCCAAGTAGAATTTGCTTTGGCGCGTTTCGATACAATTGTAAATATTGTACAATTAAGAAACTATTACTATTATTATTATTACAATTTTAAAATTGTTTTTAACCTGACAGTCTTCTTCACTCATCCTCCAACGCATAATTAAACCTTATTTTTTGGATCCTAAGGTACAAGATTTAAATGTGGATATAGAATCAGAAACCTAAGAAACGAGCTATTCTGTTTCTTTTTTATTTCTGTTTTATAGGGTATGTAGGAAAATTAGATACAGCCTCTATGGCATAATAATTGCGATCGCGGATTTCGAATTCTACTGTCTTCTATTATGATTGATGAGAGTTTTCAGTTTTTATCTTGTTTCACTAAGGAAAGCCTGGACGAAACTTAAAGATCCTGACTGCTATCTTGACCTTCCTTATCCAACGGACTTACAAACCAAACTGTCGTAGCTCAGTTGATACAGCGTGTGCTTAGCAACAGAAAGTCCTGAAAACTACCCTACAGCGTCCATACTGACTTAGGTTTTTTCCTGTCACATCAGGCAAAACCTACCTTCTAGCTAGGCCGTGGCCAACATCCTTTCCTCCACCATATGCCGATATGAGCTTGAGATGCTTAAAGACCATAAATAAATTGAAATTTAAAATATTAACAAGACCGGTCGGCCTTGTGCTGTAGTTAAGGGCATAAAAGTATATATTTAAAAATTAATAGAATCAATTGCATGGTTGGAAGCACTGTTTTGAGAACCAGTCTTCTAATTTGTTCCTATAAGTTTATATGCCGAAAACGAACGTACCAATTTAAAAGAGGGAATTAAAAAACATTTAGAAGACATTATTGATTTATCGTGTATCTAGCAATCTTGAATTCATGACCAAACTGGTATTAAGCGTAGTATTATATGGAGAAAATGATTAAAACTTTTATAAGGAGAGAACCATGTTTTAAAGTAAAATGGTTTAAATTTTGAATCTTGTAAATCAAAATTAATGTATATTTTTCACGTCTATCGTATTCGGAATTGTTATACACCACAAAACTGCATGTTTCTCTCAGTCAGGTCTAAAGTCCGCTACCGCTAATAGCTCAAGGGGTCTGCATCCCATATTTCTATGAAATCTATTTCTGTTCACGTTTTTTTTAAAAAAATATTCTAATTCCAGAATGTGATCTAATCTGGGTTAGAATTTAGTATACCTCTTGGAAACTAGTGGAGAGGAGTGTTTTTCTTTTTCATGGTAGATTGAGCAAGTTGATTAGACCAAAAATGAATTTGGCCACAAGGGTTTAGCGAGACGAGGAAAACGATTTCGTCCACTACAGCGAGTGGGAAAAGGAAAATAATTCGAGTTTTAATTATTTCCATTCCTTGCTGTGGGTACTTGATTTTTCTTCGCAGCCAGTTCCTCAATCGTTTCCAGATGGTTATGGAGTGGAGTCAAGAACAAATGACAAGTAAAGAGCATTTTGAAAACAATTTCGTGTTTAGTTTTTAGTTGAAAACAGTTCTTCATTTGCCTCTGTAGTGACCCGACCCCTGGCATCAATTTGCTCTAGCATGGTTACTATAATCCTAAGCATTCATTTTGTTTTTTAGCATGTTTGTATCTGTGACACACACAAGAAATTAAGGTAAGCAGAAAAATGTTGAAAATTAGTATAAATCGTTGCAAAATTAGCAATAAAGTGGCCTAAAATGACAAACCAAAAAAAGAAGAAAGAAATAGAAAATATGCAAAATTAAAATCACGTTTTATGACATTTCATCATGTTCCGAGTTGTTTTCACCACCCATTTTGACAAGACTCCCAATACTCTGGCACATTGTCGAGAAATTTCCTCCAACAGGTACCCTCAAGGAATTTTTAATGTAGAGTGCGATGTAGCAAAATTTTATTGCATACTTTCTTATGGTATTTTGCTTGTCACCAGCCCCGTTATAATTGTAGTGGATGACACTTCGTTTTATTTTATACCACAGAAATGGTATAAGGTAGTTGGAGTGACTCGCACCGAAGTAGGCGAAAACGACACCAAATAGGGATTTTTTGTGAACATTCTTTTAAAAATGTCCCCTTACTGCTGGTCTCCAGCCCCCACTCGCGGCCGTTGCCACTATCATTGGCGTCATAAAATAACTGGTCATTAAGAGATTCTGAAATTTATAGTTCTACACAAGATAATGAAACGTTATACATCGGAAGCAATTGTTGTCTCAGTAAAGAAGGATCGTAATACTAGAGTTATAAGGGAACTAGGATCTAAGGGTAAAGTTAATGCTAATTGGGTGGTAGATATTGTAGGCCCAGTGTCTTGACAAGGCTAGGAGACTTTTTGATAATCTATTGATGTCTACTGACATTTATCGATAAACACGTGCACTTAAATCAGTCTGTGCTTCTGCTTAAAGTCGTTGTTGAAAACACGGCTTTAAGTTGCCATGCTCTCCTTCCTCCTTAGTTACAACCCCTCAAATTTGGACAAATTTGATTTCTTATGAAATTGAAGTATTGATATAAAGAAAAGGAAATGACACAGGAAGTTATTTTTTTCTGTCATTAAAGTGATGATAGTAGATAATATTAACAAGGTAAACGGCTTATTTCTTTCCATTCAATCATAAAAAAATCTAGAAATGAGAATTTCACCTATCTTTTACAAATGTTTAAACCACGCTGTCCTATAGCCGTCTTGAGGCTAGAACTTAAATATATGGCTTTAAATATTCTCTGATGTATCTATATTTTAAATGCTTTTTAATTATTCAAGTATCTCTACCGGTTTGTGAAATATGTGTAACTTTATAATTCGCTGTTTTTGCAGAATCTGATTTTTGAACACCCTGAACTATGAGAAACAATTTTTTTTGTTTCAAAAACTTTTCAACTTGGCTTGTAGATAGCATTCAATGTACCAAATATAAAGAAAATCAAAAACAGTCGAGCGACCACCACTGGTTAAAATTCTGTGGAATGACCCTCCATTGACTTTTATAACGATAAATTGTAAATGAAGTGCTGCGTATATAAAATATGAATGCAGAGACTTAGCAAATTAATACCAACATGAAGATGATCAGAAAATGTAGAACACTGTTGTAGTCGTGATTCGATTACATGTAGAAGAAAAGTGTTGTAAGTATGCCATCATCGTATAGACCTCTAAGACATCTAGAAGAATAGACCACCATCACTACTGATACAGTTCTTGTATTAACTAATATCTGCATCGATTATATAAACATGACTATATTGCTTGACTAAGGCAAACTTAATGATGGTGTACATAGACCGGTATGTTCCTGGACGTATCTATAGGTATACATGTAAATTCTACCTCCAGATTCATGTATATAAAAAGACGTTTTCGTATGTTTAGTTTACCTGTCCGTAAACTTGACTTGTGTACCACGAAACGGCAGAATATATTGCGGACCGAAAGTTTATACGTCCATCATGATGATAACAACAGAGAAGCAAACAAATAATAAAAGAATACCTTGCTTTAAAAAAGTCGCTGAAACAAAAGTAAAACCAAAGAGCAATTACATTGTTGCAACCAATATTTCGAATCATTGAAGATAAACGTAATTCTGTCGTACTGCACTCACCCGGCCTTACAAAGAAAAATAATAAATCAGTGACAAAAATAATGATTTCTATATCATTTCACTGGGGGTGAGGAAAAGGAAAAATAAAAAATAGTAGTCAGGACGAAGACTACACCTTCGACATGGAGGAACTACTGGCGTACTGTAAAAACGACGTCGCAATACTGAGCGCCGCTGTGATAAAGTTTTCCAACATCATAGAACAGAACGAACGGAATTCAGTGTTTTCTAGAGGCAGCGACAATAGCCAGTTGGCTATGCGCGTCTTTCACACTCTGTACTTGCCGGACATCATACCTGTACTTGCCGGACACCATACCTGTGATCCCTCCACTAGGCTACCAATAACGAGACCGCCAAAGCAAAAGAGCCCTTCAATGGCTAACACACATGTTCCGGGTTTATAAACAGCACATTAGACACGCAACAAATGGAGGAGAAGTCCATGCAGGCCCGAATAAATTAGACGGGTATGCAGAAGAGGGTTGCAGACATATGCCTATGAATTCCTAGGTTGCCTTTGGCACGGTTGCCCACGTACGTACCCAAACCTCAGGCACGAATCCTTCGGAGACTGGAAAAGCCTAGAACAACGACTAAGCCGATGGAAGATGGAAAAACAGTACCTGAAAGGGTTCTAGGTCATTGAGATATATGAATGCGCCTAGGACGAGTACGCCAAGCAAGATAGACACACCCAGGACTTTATTCGAACCGAGTGCGCTGACCTGGAGGCAGGCCTTGTACCCAAACACGCGTTCAAGGGTGGCAGAACAGAAGTATTCTGGTCTCTGTATACGTGTAACGAATTGGAACGGCTACGATACCTAATGTAACATCCCTGTCCTTGGCTCGCAAACCCCTGTCCGTGGGTCAACCAACGGTGTACAGGAAAGATTTCCCTAAGTTGAAAGATTGCGAGATATTATATAACTGTACTGTGGAGCCCCCGATATCCCTCGCTATCCCTGTTCTTGGGTATACGTGGAACGGCAAACTGATGTTTGGACTACGTCGCACTTGAAACAAACGTTCCGTCTGTCCTGAGAAATGCTGCTCCCATACAGTTACGTAGCATTCCAAATGCAGTTTTTTGAAAAGAAATACAAAATGAGCATTTGAATGCTATTCAGTATTTCTCAGCATTGAGTAACTGTGCTTGAAACAATGTTAAACTACAGTACCCATCAGTTTACTCCCCACCCACCCGCAACACATAAATAATGCCCCCCAAAGGGTAGTTCGGTGTACAAACAGCACAGAAAGCGCGTGGTGAAACGAAAATTGATCCATGTATCAATTAATAGCATCCTGCTGAAGGCAAGTTGAAGTTTACTGCCGAAGTGTTGGAAAAGCTTAAAACGAATACCAAGTATTGGTTTGACTCCGAGTTAGCTACCTCTGTGCTTGATGAAATTTCTACCATCGTCATGGTAAATCAGGTCTGTAACTTCTAGATGAAGTCACTTCATGAATCAGTCTAGTTTCACTAATTTCTCTCTCCTACACCAGCCAAATCTTAAGATAATTAAAACCATGGTCGTTACCTTTGCCTTCCATTCTATAACTAGATGACCAGAAGCGCTGAAACATGAAACATGCTATAAAACCAATAAAAACAAAATTGTTACCTGTTCAAGAATGTATGTGCGGAGCAGCAACTTTTTTGCTAATACAATGTTGTTCAAGGTTTGAATTTTCTGTTTATACTCTATGGAAATCTTGATGATACCTATTTATTATAGCTATGTTTTTCACTACCTGGAGCAATTTTTGATTATAGTTTCCTTTCCGATGCCTATCTAATGACAAATCCAGGGGCAAGTTCTGGGTATCAAGACCAGTGCTGCAACTCTGCAGTACAACGCGTTACAAAATCCAATAAAGAACTTTTGAATATATTCTGCAATTTGCAACGAGAAGTCCCGTTGTTAGGTTATTTCTTTTAGATAACGGGGACTTTATTATTTCGTGCTTGATGTGATTTACTCATGTTTGTGTGAATAGAATATTTTATGAAGGCAAAATATTAAGACATTGGATTATATAAACAAGATTTCAGGTTGGTAGCATTTTCTAAAGTAAATATAAAAATATATCTGTTAAAAGTTCCATACATAGTTTATAAAAGTTTGCAGCTCTGCTTGAATAGTTTTGTCAATAAACTGTGTTGTGAAAAACGAGAAAAGAGCAAATCTTTGAATGATCTGCAATTACGAATTGGAATCTTGTGGAATTAAAATCACAGATGTCTAGCTTCTTCATGGATGTGAGGCATGATTGCTTTCTTTCCTTCCCTTAATTAAACTACGCTAGTCTTTGCGTGTTGAGAATGTAGTGAGATGGGATCGTGCCTGGTATTTTTTTACCTACAATGCAAGTGTTAATTAGGTAATGTTAAGAACGGAGTACAAGGTAGGTGTGCTGGGAAAATATTGGAGGCACCCGTTTCCTTTCATTTTCCTAAATGACAATCAATTTCAATAACTTTTAAATATCGATCATTTCCGAGAGAAGCAATTCTCTTCAGTACTCGAGATCATTTATAGGAAACAGTAAGTTTTTCTTAACACACTAATACTTTGTGTTAGAAGCTGTATTGTTAATACTATATTCATAGAAACACCTTTCAATTCGTTAGGTTGCTAATATCTTGAAGAGCAACTTTTAAACGCCTTTAATGTGTGGGAGTTTGAAATTAAAAGGGCTCAGAAATTAATAGAGTTTCTGTCCTTTTTTCGTTGTGGTGGGGAAAATTCACTTTCCATCGAGAAAGAAGAAAGCTATGATATTATAAAACTAAAATGAAAGTTTAAAATGATCCCTTCTAAAAGTTCTAGATTAGAACTGGCAGAATTTTCCTCTTGAGGTGTAATCTAAGAATATTCAAATAAGGTTTTGTATTAAATGCTGAACAATTAAGATTGTTCATAGTAAACTCGAAGAAAGTTTTTTTGTCAATATGAATGTCGATTTCTCCTCTTCAGTGTTAAACTCGTTAATTTGAGTTTTTGAGAGTTTTTAATAAAGCTTATTGATCGAATTCATAGTGTAGTTTCTGAACTGTTAATTTAATATAAGGTTGTTGTTTTTCGGAGCGAAATACTTTTACCTTAACAAGTCTTTCTTACCCCAACAGCCAACTGGATAGAAACACTGTGATGTTAATTGAATCTCAGTAATGGACTCAGCGAGTGGCCGTAGTTCGGTTGATAGAGCGTTGGCTTCGTATTCGGAAGGTCCTGAGATCGATCTCAGTGGTCGGACATCCAGACTAAAATTTTTCTAATTCACACAGTGTTAATGTCAGGATGGAAACTTCAAAATAGTCCGCGTCCGGAGTCAAAGATAATTACAATAACATAAATACAATTAATAAAATTATGTTTAGTAAAGCACAGTTTTCCAATCATGACGACCTTTATGCATGTGATTCTAAATGAAAATTGAATAAAGCTCCTAAAGGGGTAGCGATGGATATAGTACGTAACGGCAAGTCTATACGTTCACGTCATCTAATGCTCTGAAAGGTGGGGTTTGGTCTTATTACAGTTTCTTACAGAAACTAATCGAGTCACATTTCTCATGTGAAGTAAACAAAATCAGTAAACTCTCATACTGTTAAGATAATTGGCTTTTATTCGACGATATCATTTTAGGTTATTTCTGCCTTTTAAAGACATTAAATTATATTTTATTACAGAGTTTAAAATCTAGAACTTTGATAGTAATGTTTAATGTAGTGGAGTTTATTGTATAAAGCTTTCAATGAAGAACTGCATGTATGATT
>JAGDQP010047510.1:0-12127 GCA_022664845.1 Lepisma saccharinum
TAAACGAAAATCATTGTCTTCCGTCACATAAAGCCCACATCCAACCTTAATCCTCCGTAACAACCAAAATAATCCTTCCTAAGAACACATCCAAGCTGCGACAGTTGCTGCATGTCTCACATCAGGACAACCTCATTCCGTATGTCAAGCACGCAATTCTGGAAAAGAAAACTTAGGATTCTGTCCGAAGCTTTTACTTCCAACGCAACGTAAAATGGAGGAAACAAAACTGGATTGAAATTAACGGTAATGAACTGAATCCTTTACAATAAAGCAGGTTCTAAAACAGTCACTTTCCGAGACAAAACGCGCTTGATTGTTTTCTCCATCAAACATCCTGACATCTGCATTTGTGATTGGTTTATCGTTTTGTGCTTTGGTATTGCAATTTGCAACCTCTTTCTTCAGAGTTACAGTCGATCATTTGTGTTCTTTTCTTCAAATATAGAAAGAGACCTTAGTTTAACGACTTCTGCTTTTACGTCTTTAAGCAACTTTGGTTCAACCGGGGTAGGATAGGACGTTGACCGGGGCCTAGTTTTACGGTACCATCCTCACATTTTCGTAGTGTGACTGAATAAAACCTTCAGCCTGCCGTTGGGATCGTTGCCAGTATCTTATGATTGATAACTGAACGCTATACCAACTTAGCTATTATTCGTCCACACTTAAGAGTATACTGTTGCTCTTATGACAACAGCGATGCCGGTTTGACCGCTAAATAAAAAACGAAACTGAACTCGCTGCAGCCGTTCTCTCACTTCCGGTTGCCATAGCCGAGCGGCAAAGCTCCAGTCGCTGTTAGTTTTCCTCCCTCTTCCCCCGTCAGGTTTTTCAAATGAAACTATCGTTAATTAGATAATTAAATATCTCTAAATGGAGAAAAGAATTAGGGAATTGATTTTCGTACCAATGTTAAGTATAAAACATTTACGGGGGGGAATTAAAGAGGAATAACAGTAAAGGAATTTCGTGTGCGTCAGGGGGAAGTACGATAAGTAAAACTGCAGCTGTTGCCCATAAGCTGCAACAGAATAGACCAAACCTTGCATCGGTAATACGGCTGCTTAGTCCTAGTTTAAAGACGGAAGAAACGGCTCCAAAATTTCGACAAGAGAAGCTGGATAACACCTAGTTCATTTGATACAGCTTAATTCAATATACTAGCGGGTCAAGTGTTACTCGCGTACGTCAAGAGGAAGGAACAAGAATATTAGCCCTTTCCAATTTGAATTTCCTTGAAGGTCTTTAGGCAAATTTGGCTCTTTCCGAGACAAGAAAAAAAACGAGTTTCCAGAAAATTTTCTTTGATCTTTGTAAAATAAACGTGATCGAATTTCAGCCCTAGTAAAACTCCTTAGACATTCATGAAATAATTCATAGAATTAACTAGTTTCTGCACATATCGCTGTGTCTAATTAAATTCGTTGTCTTCTAAACTAATCCCTGACGTGAATTGAAATGAATCAAATTAAGATTGTTCGCAAACATGTCGCCATTTTGACAAAATGTTAATATATCTTGTTACGAATACATATACTGAATCACAAAGTGAAATATCTTCTAAAGAAATATGTTAATTCCCACGACTGGTCATGAATACGATCATGACAAATGAAAACTTCATATTTTTAACTTCTTTTACAGTGAAACACTACTTCAACTTTAAACCTGAACTGAAAGACAAGCGTGAAGTTAGCCGAAGAAGCCGCCAAAACAGAATCACAAATAGGCTTGAATGCTGCTATGCCATACTAACCGAGATTTTCCATGTATTTCCTCAATTTTTTTAGCCGAATGACGGTATGATAACCATAGAAAGATCCTAACTTAAGATAACCGCTACCTATACCTTCTCTGCCAACAAAGATTGATCACGAGCGAGAGGCATCATCGCTCAGACGATTTGTACAAAGGAACCATAGCTACCTGTCTGAACGTCTGTGTAATTCAACATTGACCTCTATCTAAAAGCAATACTGGACTGATCGATGCCATTAAAATATTAATGAATATATGAAGCCAGCGAAAGGAGAGGACACTTATTCTCGATCGTCTACTTCCTGTCTAAAACAATGGACCAAATTATATTATCAGTTCTCAGCTTTTTACGCTTGTTATCACTGTTTCTTATTTGTGTTAATTCTTGCAACGAAAAAAAAACCGTAAATATTACTTACAGCATGTACTCTTATTATATGCACAGTCTGGTACGTGCATAACTTAGGAGAAAGGTGATATAAAAAGCTATAATATTTTGTTGATGATGTGCGGTCAGAAGCAATTTTATGCCAGATTAAAAATGGAATCCTTAAATCTTTTATATGTTGGCATTGTTGTAAAAGAAAATGGTAATTCAAATTTTAGTATTGAAGATTAAAACGGCAAGGTTATTGTTGAAACATATAAAATGCAATTAAATTAAAATATAATATATATTGTAGTAAATTTATGTGAATCGTTTTCAAAGTATGACGTCAGATGTATTAATGAAGATAAGAATCGATTAACTTATTGTTCAAACTGTAAATTATGCAACTTGAGAAAAATGGCGGATATTTAAGCAACTACAAAATGTAGAAGATGGCTGTGAAATGTTGAATTAGGTATGGAGCCACATTTTTCATTGTACGTCAATTATTCAAATTTCGGTAGAGGAAAACAGAAATTAACTTTCACAGACCAAATTTCATTTCGTCCTTTAATAATGAATACAATTAGTCTTAACAAAATGTTAATAGTAAACTGAGGATTGAGTGCTGACACTTTTGGGACAGAATAATAATGGATTTAGGCTTAACGGTGTAGATGGTTAACGGTAACCCCAGCCATCTTGGTATGACCTTTCCATTGATGCACACGGTAATTGTTTTACTCATTTTATGCCTCTCGGAAGTAGAATATTTAAATTCTGCTTTCACAAAATTTGTCTTGGTGGTTATTCTGACTCTTGTATAGTTTCGATTTGTGAAGTTTCTTCAAATATATAAGTATAATGTATTATTAATAGTTTGCTATATAAATCACAATATGTCAACGGGAAATTATACTGTCCGTGTGTAAAATATTGCATTTCTATGAAATAGCATGAGTAAAAGAGAACATGATGACAAACTGGGCGAAAACAAAAGTTAAAAGTATGTTCCTGAAAGATATAAGACCAGTAAAACTGTTCCCATGTAAATCTATGGAAAAGTGCGTACCAAGATGGCGGGGGTGATCTACACTGTTAAAAACAGGCACCTCAATTTCAAGTTTCAAAGTAAAAATAAACGACATCAGATAATCTTGAGAAAACCCTGGGATCGTCGTAGTAAGGATTTTAGTCTCATGCTAAGTATATAATTATTGTCGATAAAAGAAAAGACGTCATAACGACAACTCATAACAAAAGACAGAAATCAACAAACGAGCCACACAACGATAACAATCGTAGAAAAAAACAGAGAACTGAAAATTTGGTCCATATTGCTTTAGACTGGAAGTTGACGATAGAGATTTAATGTTTGCTCTCGCGTCTATCTTTTGACACTAGTCGATCACTCCAGGATTATCGTTACGTAGAGCTCGGAACTAATTTAAATAACAATTACCAGTACAGTAACCTTGATTTGCCGAAAAGTTTCCATAAGAGAATCCGTGTTTGAATAGTTTTATGAGCATGCATTCTTTCCGGAAATCTCTTCTTTGAATAGGTTCTGCTCATTGAGTTCTTTCTAACTCAAAAGAATCCGCTCACAGTGTGTTAGAGAATTGTGATTATTTAATGATGAAATTTTGAAAGAGAACAAATACAATAGGAACGAGAAGAAAGAGACAAAACAAAGGGAACATTGTATGCAAAAGAAACTAGCTCCATCTTTTGTCAGGATGTTAAATGACTGTCAAGAATCTGTTACTTCCCTTTGTACGTCTTTAATTGCTGCCGACGCTTCGTGTAAAATCCTTCGGTTCAAGTTGTTAATGATTCCTTTGATTAGAATTCGTGTTTTAAGCATCTGCTATATTTGGGTGTGCTAAAAGGGGGTGGAGTAAGGTGAGGAGTAAAATAACGTCGTTTACTGAGCAGTAATCTTGCACTGCTGACGTCATCTTCAAAAACAAAGGTTGCTTTTCATTACTTGGAGAAGATTTTTAAGCCTTTTATTCCGCCATCCCTCTTCTATCAGATACTTCGTTTGTGCTTGTTGCTTGTGTTTCAGGGACAGAGAGACCTTAAGCATACAACTGTCGGAAGTAACTCAATCTTTGATGAAAATTAAGAAAATATATAAATGTCTGCAGTTTGGAAGTATAGATCTCAGCATTAAATCTGACTAACCGCATTTTATTTTGTTACTTCTTTCATCAACCACTATCAGAATGGGCGCATTCAACGGAATAATGTAGCACTAAGCGCTGAGAGAGCACTTGAATCTTATTGGTTTGCCTATAGGTAGCAACCAATACGATTAAAATGCTCTCTCAGCGTTTAGTGCTACCTTAGTTCGTTGAATGCGCCCAGTGCTAGTGCTATGAGGAACGTTTTGTTTTCTGATCGCAGTATTGCTGCTGCTTACAAGGGAGGTTACCGAAGTATCCTCGGAACTTTTTTAACTCAACACAATGATATACAATACATATATGCAAACAATGCTCTGTTTCTCACTCTTTCTTTTACTTGTGTTTCATAGCTTGGATGATTTATTTACAAATACGTTACATAATGTTCTCACATCCTTTAGATATGGCGAAATTACTTTATAAATATTCATTTAAGTATGACATTACAAACGGTTCCTGATGTAATCGGAATGTTATCGTTATAGGAATCTGGAGGAAACTGGATTTGGCAACGCTTGTTACCGCCTTGTGGAGTCTTGGTAGATCAGAATTTTACTTTTAGGATAGTCCATAAGGTCACTTTATGTATAGACAGTTATAATCTACAATTTCTGCTTCTCTATTTGCAAACTGATGTTCGATCTTTGGCTTGAAGATTAGGAGAATGGAAAAGTATTTTGCATAATTGTTAATACAAGTTTTTGTTCCAGAAAACTCTCGTAAATAGGGTTCCCAGCCTTGATAACTGAAAAAATTGGGACGTTTCTCTTAGACTCCCTCTGCCCACAAAAACTTCTCATATAACACGTAACTCGCATTAGGGAGATCACGTCGAGCTGACAAACCTAACTGACGATTGTTTTAGTATAGTTCCTCTTGGTTATGATGGAACGTACAAGGTTAGTTTCTTCATTACTACGGCTCAACATAATACTAATAGGCGATTCATATGACCAAATATGTTAATATTAACTGTATCAATAAGGGTACCTTAAAATAAGCTTAACCAACCTGACAATACTTACTGATATTTGTAGCTGCCTCCTCCCCAGATGATGATGACCAAGTTGATGTAATCTGTGTTGACTTTGCCAAAGCGTTTGATGCTGATACTAGGCCTATGTGTATTGTCATAGAAACTGGCATCATAAATTGGCACTCTTTAATACCTGCTCTAAAATTGTTCTCATCCTGTTTAAACACCCCAAGTAAAATTTCTAGATTGTATTAGTCAAGTTTTTTTTTTCTTTCTTAGCTGAATATAGAACTGCTGGGTGATCTAAAGACGTGACAATGTGTATTAGTTTGGTTTGAGAAATCCGTTAAGTGTTGTAATCTGTACTTAGTGACAATTAAAAATAACTTTACTTGAGTATGATTGTATTGTAATCTAGACTCAGCAGCTGTATGTAACATGTGTGTGTATATCAGTACTAAGTCACCAACCATACAAATTAGTGTTCATCATGATGATAAACTTTATTTTATATGGGCCAGTCTAGTAACTGTTGACTTCGACCTGTCACGATTATCCGTCACTTTCGAGTTAAAAGACACCCATGCCCCTTCCGGGACTCGAACCCGTGACCTTCGACTTGTGAGACTAACGCCTTAGACCGCACGGCTACCCGGCCGGTTTCATCTTGATGAGTTTCAACATTGTAATCTCTACACAGACTCTGTGACTTTCTGGATTATATTTTAATATGATGTCTGCAGATGTACACAATACCTATTGGTATAATAGTAGTGTATGGTTTATAATCCATATTCAGGATGTTATCCTTACGGTCTTTATTATCCTCTTGTGGATTTTTCCTGTCTCAAACGCTATTTACAATCTTTTTACAACATTTTATAGACTGTTTCTATTTTCGTTCATTGCGACATCTTGACTTCGTACTTGAATCTGTTTTATTGTTTACATATTTTATTCTTCATCCTTGTAGTTATGATTTAAGAAGCGTCTGTGTAAAGTTTGATATTATCTATTCATAAGTCTTGATTCTTTCTGTTCGGCACTTGTAGTAAATCTTTCCTTATACGTTGGTATTGTTGTCTGAGTTTATAATGCAGATTTTTTTAATAGTGTGTGTGTGTGGGGGGGGGGGGGGCGGGAGAAAAAATGAAGCAACTAGCCCTAAAACTTAACTTTTTTTCCAAGTAAAATTGTCATCGCACAATAAAAGTAGTGGGAAACACTATTTATGATTATTCTTTTTATGTGTAAGCATGATAGTGGTGCTGATGCACAAGGGCGTCGCCAGGAATTTTCCCAAGGGGGATACATTAAGGATTATCTCCCCGTTGGTCTTATGGTTACTGTCGCTGACTGCTAATAAGTGGGATCTCGGGTTCGCTTTCTGACTCTGCCAAGCGATTTTTTTTTCCAAAGCGAGAGGGTCTGGAATGGTGCCCACCCAGCATCGTGATGCAATTAGGAAGCTGCAGTGAATAAAAGACAGTGGCGATCACAGTTGAGAGTTTCGGATCTCCTCTCCCAAAACGTCTTGTCAGCGTGGGAACAGTAGACTAACTCCTCCCTCCCGGAGAGGCCTTATCTAGGACTGTGCGATAATATCGATCGATATTTTGTAAATATCGAAATTTCGATATTTTATAAATATCGAATTCCATATATCGATACTTCGATCTTGCGATACTTCGATATTTCAATATTTTTCGATACTTCGATATTTTTATATTTCGATACATAGATAGTTTTGGTAATTCGATACATCGATACTTCGATCTTTCGATACTTCGATATATCGATACTTCAATATTTTTAATTATATTTCGATATTTTTCGATATCATCGATCTATATATTATCAAACCTTCGTTATTTCTATATTTGATATATCGATCGATTTTCGATATTTGATCGATATCGAATTTCGATATTCAAAACCGGATATCGCACAGCCCTAGCCTCATCCACTAATGGATTGAATATGGTTGTGAATTATTTTTTTTAAATAGCTATGTGTGTATCACAGATATGGTAGAAATTTACAGATGCACCACGAAGATGAGCATATTGTACTTATTTGCTTATTACATGCTATTCCAGAACGTTTAATAGACTACAGTTCACTATTTTCTTAACCGTTATCTTTGGAAAAGCTACGCTTTTCTCCTTTTGTTAGCACTATCGTTAGTATTCGCAAAGCAAGAGAGTACCACTTTCGAAATAAACGTATATCCTTGAAACTAAAAAGAAAAGTCAATACCTCTTTTAGTTTTCGCCTGTTTTACTATCTTTCAAGACATTTTACGTGACTCCTGTTTCTGTCACTTTAATATCAGTTTTACACTTTTTCTTCACTCGAACAACGTTGTCCCAAATTTATCTTTTACGTTTGTTTTCGCTCATTTTTCCACCCGTCTTGTTTTCTATGTTTTGGAAATCTTTCGCCTATTTTCTCCTTCTTCTCCTAAACGTCTTTCTGGATTGGTCTACTTGAAGAGAAGTAACTTATTGGCCAATTTCCTTTCTTCTCTAAAGTTCACTCGACCGATCACAAGCCTTGGACCCTTCAACCAGAAAAGTGTGTTGTTATAACAAAACGCGGCGGAAGAAGAAAAGCTTTTGACGTCTGAAGGATGATTTGTTTGTACTGGAGAGCAAGTGGTCTTTGATCTCCTACTTATATCCTTCTTATCTTCTCACTCTTCCTCTTACGATCCTCTTCCTCCCCGTCTCCCACCTCTGTCTGTTTCTTAGTTACTTTCTGTATCCTCCTATCATCTCCTGGAGTTGTTTATTTTTTCCGCGCACAAGAGCTAAGTGGAGATTTTTCTTTACTGGACCAAGTTATATAAGGGAAACCGCGAAGCGAGTCTTTCACGTTAAAAAGGAAAATCGATGAGCCTTTGCGCAGCTTTAAGCTGAAGCTCTCCAGATGCAAC
This sequence comes from Lepisma saccharinum, assembly GCA_022664845.1. NCBI lineage: Eukaryota > Metazoa > Arthropoda > Insecta > Zygentoma > Lepismatidae > Lepisma > Lepisma saccharinum. The sequence continues at coordinate 8,238 of JAGDQP010047510.1, forward strand.
CAGTGGAAGACATCGCCTGAAGCAGGGTTCTCCAACCTGTCGCTCACGAATCAAGTATGGTCCGCGATTCATTTTCATCCGGCTACTACAGAGGGGACGAAGATAGTCAAATAAAAATTTACTTCTAAAAAAAAAAAATCTGACAGAACCACCAGAAATTAATTCCAAATTTCACTTTTTTTTTCTTTTCCTGTACTTGTTCCCGCCGAGGATTCAACACGAATTTTATTTTTGTAATCAATGTGAAAACAGTTTTGGCTGTTATTCTGCAAATTATTACATTGCAATAAATGACTGTGTTAATGTAACACTTTAAGGTATCCCAAGATGACCACCACTTTTTGGTGTTGACACAACAAACGGCCAAGAACAAAGGAAACATAAATATTATTGTTTCCATTCTTTTCACACGATTATATTTTCTTCAATTTATGAGTACGGGACCTAAAAAAAGTTTTTAAAAACTTGAATACACAGAACATGAATTTAATCAAGTTCACAATTCAACTACATACAAATTGAACGAAATATCTGTTTGATTGGAACAGGGACAAAGTGGTTTGTTGCTCAACATGGGCGGATTTAGGAGAGAGACACTCGGAAGGGGGATTAATTTAAAAATCTATCATTTAGGATGAAATATTTAAAGTCATTTTGAAATGACTGGGGGACAATGCTCTCCATGCCCCCCATAAATCCGCCCATGCCGTTCAATTGTTATGGTTGTCGGTATTACTCTTTGTTTCCATCTAGAAACCACTGACTCAAAATCTTAGTAATTTTCGGCTGATCATAACAAGATTAAGAAGAAGAAAATATACTTTGTTTAATAAAACCGGACACATAGCAATGGAAAATCTTTTAAAATGTCGATAAAATAGAAACTTATCAGGTGTTAAAGATGTTTTTTTTTTCATTACTGATTGAAGTTTTTTTTTTCACTTTCCCTTCCTTTTACGCAACAATGACATATTTTTTATTTATTTATTACACCTATCTAATACAACGAAGTTCATTAGTGTTATTATTATTTTTTTTTTGCATATTTGAAAATTTTTTGTAAATTACCAGCGTCCCGGATTTTCACTTCTGAAATATAGCAACCCTAAGTATGACGCACGGAGAATGGAGGAGACTGAATAATGAAGAACTTCACGGACAAGAACTTCGTGTAAGAATAATGAATTCGCAACGACTAAGTTGGGCAAGCCATGTAGCTCGAACGGAGGAGAAACGAAGATTATGTTACGTAGTGGTTGTTAAAACGGAGGGAAAGAGACCGTTGGGAAGACCTAGACGACTTTAGGAGGATAATATTAGAAGGGATCTTCTAGAAGTAGGCGTTTGTGATGAAAACTGGCTTGATCTTACTCAGGATAGAATTCTATGGAGAACGTTTGTTACTGCGGTGATGAACATGCGAGTTTCGTAAGCCGTAGAGTAAGTACATAAGTAAGTATGACGCTCTGTATTGTGTTGAATCAGTATTGAAAACACTTTCGTAGCTGTTTTTCCAAACTTAACTCCATTATATAACTCTCAACTAAACGTGCTAACACGACGAAGAGTTACTTGTTTGGTGGGTTTACGCGGTCCAGGCGACTAGATAATACCCAATTCACGTGTTTCAATGTCACAATTTTGCGAATTTTAAATGGATTTTTTCTGACAAAGGTTTATATAACCTTATAACATTCGGCTTACTTGTTCTCGTATGACATTGCTTCAATATAGGGGCCATTCAGTTGGTTGAGGTCTACCACCAGAACGAGCTGGGTTTTATCTCCGCTCCCGCTAACACTTTTTATTCTTTCCTCGGCTATTAGAATTGTTTATTAATACATTTTTACTAGTAAACATCAGTTTGTTCTCACATATCAAGAGCAGCACGGTGGTTATCAAATCGTGACCCATTTCAAGTGTCCAAAAGGTGCACGTTGAATGTTTTGATTGATCTTGAGGTCACCATGAACTGAAACCAGCAAGCAAAGGAAGTTTGTCTTTCATTGTAGTTTACGTAAATGGGATGATGGCTTTATTGCTGGTTCCCTATGCCCTTAGTAGGCGAGTGGTTAAGGTCACCGTCTCTGGTTTGTTATTCGGTGAGGGCTTATTGAATATATATGCTTTCCACTTGAAGTCCTGTTGTCAGGACGTCTTCTTCAGCCGGTGGAAATGTAGTGGGAAATACTATTGTTTACCTTGCTCAAGGACCATTGAAGAGCCGGTCGAGTGGTCTGTGGTTGCAGGCCATCACCTCGAAGGTCCCGGGTTCGAGTCCCGGAAGGGGCATGGGCATAGGTGTCCTTTTTGTCCTGACCTACAGTCCACCTCCCTTCCATCTCTGATCTGCCCCTTCACCTCCACTCCACATCACCCTCCAGCATGGAGTTCGCCATCCACCTCCACTCCACATCACACTCCAGCATGGAGTTCGCCATCCACCTCCACTCCACATCACCCTCCAGCACGGAGGTCACCACCACCTCCACTCCACCTCCCCTCCAGCTCTGATCTGGTCATCCAGCTCCACTCCACATCACCCACCAGCATGGAGATAGCCCTCCACCTCCACTCCACTTCAGCTATGATTTGCCCCTCCACCTCCACTCCAGCTCTGATCTGGTCATCCAGCTCCACTCCACATCACCCTCCAGCTATGCTCTGCCCCTGCACCTCCACTCCAGCTCTGATCTGGTCATCCAGCTCCATTCCACATCACCCACCAGCATGGAGATAGCCCTCCACCTCCACTCCACATCACCCTCCAGGTTGGAGGGTGATGGGGAATTATGTTGAGGGGTGACCTCCGGAGGGGCCACTTCCGGAGGGATGGACACTTTTGGGCATGGGTGTGGATTTTAACAGTTAAAGGCGAATCGTGACGGCCCGAAGTCCAAAGTTACTAGACTGGCTCATATAAAAATAAAGTGTACGAAAGTTACCATTGAAGAGAGCACCAATCATCATAAGTAAATTCTTTACAAATCCCTTTCTCGGGAAGCTGACCCCAGCGTGTAAATAACATACCTCATATTTATGAGAGGTTAAGAAATCGCAGAACCATCACAGTCTAGAAATTATAATTAAATCAAATGAAATTAAATTACACAAATCAATAGATTCTTGTTATTGGAGTGCTTCTAATTTAAATGAATATAGGCATCCTTTGTAATGTATGTAATGCTCCTCCGTATCAAAGGTATTAAACATCATGAGGCCGAACCTCGTCAAGTTCCATCGTGAGTTTGAGTTTGAGTGTATTGGAGGTTGATTTTCCATTGTGAGTTCGAGTTTTGAAACTGCATCGTGAAGTTGAGTTCTGTGTGAGTTCTTGGTTGTCTCACTTATATTATTGTTGAGGTTGAGTAAGGTGCAGTTTGAAGTTCCAACGTGAGGTTGAGGTTGTTTGAGGTAGAAGCTGAAGTTCCATCATGAGTCTGAGGTTGAATGAGATCTACGTAGATTAAAATATTATTGTGAGTTTAAGGTTGAATGAGTTCGAAGTTGAAGTCCTATCTGAAGATAAAGGTTGAAGTCGTAAGATTTTAGCCAGGCTGAGGTTGAGTGAGGTCGTATCCAATTGCACAACTATGTTTCGCCGCTCTGTCTCTCTCAAGAAGCACCCTCTTTTGCACTCTCCCCCGTCCCTCCACCGAATAATAATAAACGTACAAACAAGAAAAAAAGAACTGTATAGACATTTAGCAGAGAATTCGTAACCATTCTCTGAAACAACAGAAATTAGTAGTGGGTTGCAGAAAAATCACTGGACTGCATGGTTTAGCAGCATATTACAGGTTCGAAACCCAGAACTTGGTTTGTCTCGTTTCAAGGTGACGAATATTCTTTATTCCTTGCGAAAAACACATCGTAAGACGAAAGTTGAG
>JAGDQP010047511.1:0-14573 GCA_022664845.1 Lepisma saccharinum
CTTTTATTGATAACAAATATGCGATTGTTGAAATGTACGGTATGTAATATACTTCTGTTTTGTTACGCAACGACGCATCTTTATTAAAATTCATTCCGCAGAGGAAATCTGTTTGATAAAATCTTTGGTAACCTTTATTTTGTATGGGGCATTCTTGTAACTTTTCAACTTTCAGCCCGTCACGATTACCCTTCACGTTCTAATTAAAATCTACAATTACAAACATCTATGTACCAGCCGGGATTCGAACTTAGGACCTTCAAGTCGCTTGGCTTATTGCTGTAACCCACACGGCTACCAGGTCGGCGAAATCTGTTTGAGAAATGGACGCCAGAAACGAATTATTGTTACTTGCTTCATGCTTATTTCGACCAGCCTTTACTTCAGAGAATTTTAAGGAATTCACTACTTTCTCTGGGGAATCCCTTGTGCATCTATTGAACAATTTTGGAATATGCATTTTTTGAAAAAAGAAAGTTTGAAGTCTTTGAGAATACCATGCAGCCTCAGTTGTACTGTTAATAGTATTGGCAATATCAAGCTCTACAGTTCATTTCCCACGCTTTCGGTGAACTATAGCGCCAAAATGAAACATTTGTGAACCCTAGTCTTATATTTTTTCCCCTCTTATTTTCATGTCAACAATGTCGTGAGGTGGTTTTGTTGATGTTTCGCAAAACACTGTTTAGGTCTATTTAGATTATTATTTAAACAAAATAAACATTTTAAATGTGTTTTAGTTTTAAACAAACTTGTTTATTTAAAACATTAAAAATGTTTTAAACATAAAAAGATGTTTTAAACAAACAAACGGTTTTTTTGTTGCTCTTTTTAACAAAAAGAAAAACGTCATTTTTTCAACCCTGATTCGAAGAGAATATTCTGAAACCTGATTCGAAGAGAATATTCTGAACCTTGATTCGAAGGGAATATTCTCCAGCCTCCACACTAACAAACAAACAATAAAACAAGATTTTATGCAAGCAGTATATTGCACGATTTTTAATAGTTATATTTTTTTAAATTTGTCCACTTTTTCCTGCTTCTTTTTAACCAATAGATCAACTCATTCTCTTCAGACGATTTTGACTTTGTACCACGTGTTTGACATGATGCGTCATCAACAGAAAAAGGAAAATTTCTCTGTCTCTTGGAAAGCTTTTTCTTATATTGCACTTCTGCAAGTACGTACATACATGGATATATAAAACCACCAGTAGTGTGTCCTGCGGCAATACCACATATGTATTGTTTCATACGTTTTTCTTTTCAAACTCTTCTACCCTATGTTATCTGCTAAGAGTTATGACTTCCGTTTTGGCAAATGCTCCTTAATTCCACTTCTTCTTTTTGTGTTGGTTTTTCAAAGAAACGTATTCAGCATGGCATCTCGCTTTGAAGTAACACATCAAAACGACAAGTATGTTGGAAAAGACAATATATATGTTACTAAGAATTGTGTTTTCTTGAAAATTTTGCAACTTGAAGTGTTCGTACCTCAAGGACAGCGGGTTTTTCTTAATATCCTTTACAAGTACGTTTACCTGTTTTTCCGGACTTGGTTTGCTTTTTTTTTTCGGTAAAAATCTTTTACACAATTTTAGGAATTTATCTCTAAATTATCACTAATTAAGCGTAACATTACAAGAGATTGATGTTATTGGTTTAAAGCAAGAACAATATGTTTGCTGCTAATCGCCTTGTCTCCTTACTTATTTACTCTATGGCTTACGGAACTGGCAAGTTCATTGCCGCAGTAACAAATGTTCGCCATAGAATTCTATCCTGGGCAAGATCAAGCCAGTTTTGATCACAAACACCTACATCACGAAGATCCCTTCTAATATTGTCCTCCTAACGTCGTCTTGGTCTTCCCAACGGTCTCTTTCCATCCGGCTTTCCAACCACGATGAAATATATTCTTCGTTTTTCTCCTATCCAAGCTACATGGCCTGCCTATCTTAGTCGTCGCGATTTCATTATTCTTCCAACATAGGGTGAGTCCATGAAGTGCTTCATTATGCCGTCTCCTCCATTCTCCAGTCGTCTCGTCCCGTTTCGAACCATATACCTTTTTCAAGACCCTATTTAAAAACACTCGTAATTTATGTTCATTCCTGTAACTTTCAAACACTTGCCTCCTTCATGATTTACACAAATAAATTGTACAATGTTTTTTCTTCTTGGACAAGATGGAATATCAGTAGTGTTTTGGATTTTTTTTTTTAGAATGTTTCAATTTTATTCTTAAGGCCTTTACGCTATTTTGGTTCAGGCCGAATGGATGATGATAGGACAATTGGTGCAATAAAAAAAGTGGGAGTTAATTCGAGAACCCCGAGGAAAGAACATACACGCGGTATTTGTCTACGACGAAGCCCAGATGGCATGAACCGGGATTGAACAGAAGACCTCATGCACAACTGAACCTCCGTTCACTGAGAGGGTTCACCTGTGTTTGTAGCTATTTTGTTTCTTTTATAAAAGAAATTGTTAATTGGAATGAAGCGAGTGTGAGCGAAATGTGTATCTGCGTTTTCCTGTTCAAAAACTTTCAAGGGATAGTGGAAAGAAAGCTCTCTGTCAAATTCTTTGAACCTTTGGATTTCATTAGTTTACAACATTCCGAAAATAATAATGTTAAAAGGCACAAGTCACACACTAAATCAGAAGAGCGAAATTCCGCCCGATTTGAACGCAAATAGCAGTCACTCTTTTCGGGTGAGTTTTGGTCGGAGAAAAGATGAGAAATTTCCTCTCGAAAAAGGTGGGAGCTGTGGTAGTCCATTTGGTTAGGAACGTAGACATGATATTTTTAGGTGAATTTTCATCCATTCACACAAACTTCTAATGACGTCTGTGCAGTCTAAGCCATTTTGAATTATTTTACTGAGAAATAACCGATCAGAAATGCTACGTCTTTGCTCTAATGAACATAAGCATAGCACATTTTTTCCTCTAAGGTAGAAACGTTGTTAAATTTTTTTCCCATTCTTATTACAAATGCTAGAATTTTGAAAGGTTCATTTGTAATACTTTTATGTGGCTGTTAAACGTTAATTTCATATCAAACGTGACACCAAGATTTTTTATCTACGTCGGGCCTACTTATGAATTTAACAATTAAATCTATAAATCGTTTTATTTGTACTGAATGATAAAACTTCGTATTAATTGCAAGTTGATAGATAACGCACCAGTTAGTAAAGTTGACTAAACTATGCTGTAGTTTTATGGCGTCCTCATGGAATTAATTTTAGCATATATTTGAGGTCATCCGAAAATAGCACTTTTCATTATATGGTAAGAATTGCGGTAGGTCATTAATGAACAAGAGGAATAACAACGGTCCAAGATTCGAGCCTTGCGGGACCCATGATAGTACTGTATATTCATCAGATTTGTGTTCTTTAAATAGAACAGACTGTCTGGGATTAGTTACATAAGAGCACATGAACCTAATCAAAGATAGAGAGACGTGATGGTGATTTAATTTACCTAGTAATACATTGCCTTTTCAAAGTCAATATAAATAGCATCGACTTGCTTTCCTTTGTCCAACGAGTTCTCAATAAGATCTGTAACAATTGTAAGGTTCGTTACCGTGGATTATTGTGAAACAATGCCATGTTGTTTAGTTGAGATAACTGCCTTCAAATGATTAATAATTCGTTGATATACAATCAGTTCAGAGAATTTTGCAAAGATTAGTAAGATTGCTATAGGCCTGTGGTTGGTAATTTCTCGTCTGTTTGTTTTAGGTATAGGACAAACTAAAGCAGATTTCCATTTGTTAGGGAAAATACATGTTTTTTTAGTGCCAGTTGAACGCAATCAATAGGGAATATTTAAATTTATCAATACATCCTTTCACTATATACGAGGATATACCATCAGATCTAACTGTCGTTTTGGGTTTTAGATTCTTAACAGCCTTTCCTATTTCGTTCAAATGTATTTGATCAACAGGCAGTATTCAGATTTCTTCGAAACCCCTAGAATTACTATCAAAATTACTGAACGGTTGAGAAGAGGATACAAATACTGATTGGAAATACTGTGCAAACGTATCAGCTATTTTTTCATTACAAATTTTAATATATTTGGGGAAGATGTTTTGTTTTGTTTTTAATAAATTTCCACAGTTAACCGGGATCATTATTGATATTATTTTCAGAATTTGATATAAAGGGCTTATACGCTATTTTTATTTATTTCTTCACTTCCCAATGCAATCGAACATATTCCTGATATTAGGGGTTTGAATTTTCAATTCTGTAAGTAGATTTTATATGATAAATTGTTTTAACCTTGAGTTTCCTAATAATGTCTTTAGTAAACCAGCACGGATACTTTGGAACAGAGTTTCTTTAGCAGGGGAAACATTTCACAAATATTTCATAAATAATATCATAAAGTTTACTAACTAATTCATTAACATTATTATCCTCTTTTAAGCATTTCCAATCAACTTCCAGTATACTTGAAGGTAGGTTTAATGTACTTCATGACATGGTGCTTTTTGCGCCCTTAATTTAGTAAATATTGTGGTGGTTGTCTTGTTGATAACGTTTAGTAAATCATAGAAAAACTGTCACTTTATCCTTGCCCCCCTCTGAAAACCACAAGATGGGCGCCCATGATTGTGCCATGCCTCTTTTATATAAATTATCCTGAATTGGCATTATATTATGAACATATTAAAAAGCGATATTAAAAAAATGACATTCTGGCTAAATAATCGTATATCATGGAAAATTTCATCCCACGGACATTGCGGGTAATGCCGTTGAATATATGGAGTGTGATTGTTATTCTCCTCAAAGACAAAAACATAAAACTGTCTAACTGGCCAATTCTCAATGAGGATATGAGCCTTCATAGTCATTACAATAAATTCACTCTGTAAATAGTAGGCAATCCCCCTCCATGGATGTAAATTTAGAGGCAAACTTATATCCATTTGATTTTGAATTATAGCAAACAAGTTACCTGAGATAGATCGATAATACATGGTTATAATTTCTAAGGTGCGATGTAACAGGAGAGCATGCGCATGTAAGGATAAAGTTTTCAGGCCCAGACCACCTTGATGTACTGGCAGATAGCACGTATTTATGTGTAACTTGATATAATACGATTCCCGTAAATAATTTCCTGAAAGAGTAGCAATACGAGCAATCGTTTTAGATATTCAATTTAAAATTTAAAAAAAAAACACACACACACACACATCAGTAGCAACTATGAAACAAAATGATTATTCTCTGTATCACGAGGTTCATCTATATTAAAGCCCATATCTTTTTCTAGTAAATTAATATTATTTACCACTGATTCATCTCAGAACTTAAAGAAATATGGGAGTTGCTATGAACCCTCGATTCATAACTAAAAGTCTCATAATTACTTCCAATATTTGAACATCTGATTACAAAAAATGTTCTGCTTAACCACTGATATTCGTCTTCCACTTAGCATTAGTTAGTTTCACACTTTGAACTAAATCAAAGAATTACCATTAACTTTATAAATTATGATTTCCGTATTTTAAACTTAGCGTATAATTTAATTTTGTGTAGTCTCAATAAAAAATATTTTGCATTCTTCTTTCCAGATGTAAAATATAATGTACTCATCCAATAATTGGCCTTAAGTTTCCATTGAAATATCTCTATCATAGAACACTAATCCGTAATAAATAGATAAGTTTTAGGGGTCGTCTTAAGTTCTTACTGTAAATGTATTTTTATTATATATTTCTTCTTCTTCAGTTTCTTTCCTCTGCCTCTGAACTCTGTTGTGAAGAAAACCAGGGTAACTTATCTTTTTCCTGTTGCATGTAATTATGGATGAAAAATGTTGTCTGCAATAAAGATACAGCAACGAAACTAAGCGTATTATCTGTGACATTTTCAGATTTTTATCAATTTGTTGTGCGTAAAATTGAATTTCAGAGTTTCTTTTCTTCTTTCTTCAAGTCCATGTGGATAAATCATCATGACCTTACTCCTACATGTAAACATCAGTGTTGCCAGTGTTATAAAAGCAATTAATCTGAGCAAAAAAGAAAACGCGAGAATACAACTAAGAAACTCCTCGTTATCATACGCGTCGTGACTCTAGTCCTTTATTGGTTGAATTCTTATGACGTCAGAAAGAAGACGCTGTGTGATGCGTTTGCATCACGTATAAAAAGAACATCTAACCTGACTTTTCTAACCTATTTCCGTGAAGTGGATAATATTTTGAAAATATATACAACTAACCTGGCTTTACGTAACCTATTTTCTTGAATTGTGTCAATTATTTTTAAGTACAAACAAAATTGTAGAATTCTTTCAAAAAAGAGGATAAGAATCGTTCCCTCGATGATAATCGAATTCCAACCGCTCGGTCAGCAATTCGACCTAAACATTAGACTAACGCCCAAACATTCAGATGTCAAAACTTCAGATTGTAACCAAACTTTGTATATCGATAGAGTATTTAGCTAAACCGCTATATATATTTTTGTAGGACCTGGCGACCAGTAGGAAGGGCGTACAATGGTAATTAAAGAGCGGTCTGACGTACGGAAAGTAGTAGAAGCATTACTGTCACCACTCTTTTCATACTGTTTCTGTTCTTTATGTGAACGGTAGTACGTAAATGAGAAAATTTTAAATAAATGAAACAAAAAGGTTAAATAATATTCACTTTACATACATAACATATTGTAAAATATAACATTTCCACGTGTACTACAGACAAAAGTACAAAATAAGTGTCATGACTAGGACTCAACCGCGAACCTTTCCCACGACAAGCTAACGCTCTCCTGCTTGCTCCACAAGGTCTCTGCGAAAGAATTGTGACAGTAATGCTTATATTACTGTCAGGTCCTACAAAACGGCAGGTCCTATGAAAATATATATAGCTGTTTTGTTAAATACTCTATGGAAATACAAAGTTTGGTTACAATCTGAAGTTTTGACATCTGAATGTTTGGACCTAAGTCGTCATTTCCCCTCCAACTGTTTGTCAATGTTTACTTAGTTCTGCACAACGCTAACAGATATCACTATCCTCTGAAACCATGGTGCGCTTCAGACGCATCATGACTTATGTCGTCCTTATGAACCATTTCTACGAGGGTGTTGGTAATATCTCACGTCAGAAATTAATTGTGACAGCAAAATAAGGTATGGTCTCCTTGGACTCATCTTCGGATGTATGTTGATGGTATAAAATTGACTGTCCAATACACTACTTTTAGTGCTGAGGAAATGGCGGGAAAACAGATTTTCTCAACAAAGAATCCTTTTTCTCGTGATTTCACCCATAAAATTTCCCTCGATGGGTTTTCTGATATGCGTATGTATCCTTGAGTATTTCCTACGCGTTTCATCTATTTTTGCATAGTTAAGGTCTGATTTCGTCACCATCTACATGAAATATACGTAAATTTTAAATTTCAGGTGTTAATTAGATACATCTAAGGTGATAATAAGTCTTCGTATCGCAGAATCGTGCAAAGTTTTCGTACAAAAGTAGTTCCTCTGGCAACCCTTTCTCTGTAAGTTGTAGGTCGGCCATCAGACTACGTAAATAGAGTTGGTGCATCTCGAATGTAATTAGTTCCAACGAAGCAGGAAGTAGCCCGGAAAACTTTCTCATGCTTGGATTAAGCATAAACCTTTAATGCTTACATCTCTCGTTATGGCCACATCCTCCTCTGTTCTTCTTCTCAACAAGAACACTTTTCTTCTTGTTGATTTCTATCTCCTGTTATCCATGAATTTCAATGTCACGTTCAGATAATATACAGAAGACTGGTTCATACGTTCACACACAACCGTAAAATAAAGAGAGAATTCCATGCCATGAGAGAGATGTATTAAACACAACTGCAGTGATACACTGGTGAACGACTCAGATTTTGGATCGGTAGTGAGGAGGGTTGTAGGTTCAGGGCTTGGGAACAGTGATCCTGACTGAAATTCCCCATAGTTCTCAGTTTCACAACGCGAATGATAGGATACTGTGTACACTAAAATCTTCTCAATTTCCGGGAAGAGTACTCGCTAAGGGACGTCATTCCTCAGACTAGTGATGAACTTTGCTACTGAACTTTGAACTCCTAATTGAAAATTAAATAAGTAGTCCAGAAGCCAAGGGATATAAGTGACACTGACGAATAAAAATGTTCGACGTAATCCTTTAAAAATAACCCAAGATATATGTGACATAAAATAGCCATATTTTGTACATGGACTCAGTAAGGTCCAAGGATTCTTTGTACAAGATTTGTTTTCTGACACATATACTTCCGGTTATGCATAAAAGATTACCTCAAACTTCTTCAATTCGTCAATATCATTCATATTCCTTGGCTTCTGGGATAAATTAGATGTGAATGTAACAAATATGTACCAAATAACTTTAAAAATAAGTTGATTTATACATAATAAATAAGGAAACCGGAAATTTTCACTCTTTGTTCGTTGAGAAACTGTTTACATTAAAAATAAAGTTCAGTGGAAAAGAGTGGTTTCCAAAGAAACTCTGCTGTGGACAGAAAATGTGAGCTATTAAGATGAGACTCCGATGCTTTATAGCTGTCATTTATCCTTCAAATTTGAAAGAGCGATTTCTCATTCTTCTAGAATGGTTCACAATGTATCATGGATATTAGTTAAGTTGGTTATACACTTTTTTATTTTTGCTGCGAACGTGTTATCAAAGGCGACGCGTTATCTATCTTGACAATTAATTCACTTTTCGTTCGATGAAGAAGAAAGCGTTTTCACCTATCCAACCAATTAATGTGTTTTGATCAATTAACATTTTATTTCTGAATTGGTATTTACTGAAGCATCCATCTATTAGGCAAGTCGCTAGTGATTTTCAAAAGACGAAGCACGAGTTGTCAGGCCAGTGTCTCTAAGGTTCCAGGTTCGAATCCCAGCTGGTCATGGATTTTTATGAATTTTAGACGAGCAAAAGTTATAATTTTTTAATTGATTTTTTTTAAAATTAAGTAGTTTTCATTTTCAAACAGATGAAAAATTCCGTTGAATTACGATGGAAGTTCGTCTACAACATGTTTATATTCCTATCGAAAGAAGGTACCGGTAGTGATTCCGCCAGGATTTTCCGGTTGGGGGGTGTAAGTGGAATTTTGCATGGTTTCTATCGATTTTTGATCGTAACATTTTTGAATTTAGGGAAATGCTCTCGAGGATTGGGGGGTTGACACCACCAACAGGGGAGTGGGCTGGCGGAATCAACTGTCTCACCCGGTAACCTAGAGGAGGGACATACACAGGGGTGGTCCTGGGGTCCGGATCCCCCCACCCCCGAAAAAAAATAAAAAATTTTGTGAAATTAGCATCATTTTTGGCAAAATTATATGCATTTTATGTACATTCACACCAAGATAGACCTCGGACCCCCCAAAAAAATCAACTTCTGGGTACGTGTCTGACCTAGAGGACAGGGCAGAAATTTTGTTCTTTCTTATTGCGTTTGAACCATGTTTCTTTCAGAGGGTTAGGTCGTTGGAGGGTTTCTTCCACGATTTCCCAGTTTGATAGTGTGTGTAAACCCAAAGAATTGGTTAGCTTTAGGAGTTTTCAAATACAGTTTTGCACAGTTTTTAATCGATTTTAGCCGTAAGGTTTTAAAATTCAAGGAGCTGTTCGAAAATTTGACGGTGACACACTCCATTGGAATGGGTCTGCAAAATCCCTGCTTCCTTGCTAGGCTACGTGAACGCTTGTTGATTTTGTGCATTCAAATTGCACACAGCACAAAAAGAAGCTGTGTTGATTCAACACTTTTCGATGTACCAGGCCGCCCACCACTCTTGTTTGTTAGATTAGGTTAGGTTAGGTGTTGGTTTCGATGATATAACACAATGGATATGTTATCACTGCTCATTTAACACAATGAAAAGTACCATACTAGCATTATCACAGTGCTGAATCAACATGAATACCGAAATTAAAACCGTTTGTTGTTGATTTAACACAAAACGTTATGGACTTAAGACTCCAAAAAGTGTTGAATCAACACCGATATTTTTAGCTGTGCACAGAAAATATTAAGAATGTCTGCAAAAGTTAAAAGAAGTATTCTTTCTTTCCGATGTATTTAATCATAAATATTGTGAGTTTGTTGTACTGTATAGTGGATGGTTTTACGAAGACATCCTAAATTTAAAATCATCCAAAAGAAAGCTCCTTTCCTTTCTCACGCAAAGTCTCTAAAATAAAAACCAGAGCAAGAGGAAGTAATATATCATTCTTTAACGCAATGTGACATACCACTCAGAGGTGCTAAAAACAACAGACATGCTATTTACTAATTGCACAAAGTGCCAAATTAACATACTTCTTAACTAAGACATTTTACATATCATACTCTCTACTGTACGACATACAATGTATTAGAAGTTAATGAGAATGTATGTCGTTGTTACAGTGATATTCATTTGAAGATGGCGTGAGTTTTGCTCTTTAAATTTAAGCGTGAGAACTCATGAGAAATTTTGTTACATATACGCTTTATTATCTGGTTGTAATATGCAAATTTTCGACAAAAGCTTGTTATGTTTATATATATCTATGTGTGTTTTGTGTGTAAATGTTTGTTTTTGTATGTGTGTGTGTATGGTGATGGTGTGTTGTTTTCATATACGAATTCTCAGAAGTCCCTCATGATTCTGTAACTATTTCCATTAACTCCGAATGGTCTTTTTTTAATACTAGAAAGTATATGAAATGTAAGAGTTTACAAGTAGATTCAAGTGACTTTTTTTAGGACAAGGAAACTTGATACTTCCGGTTCAAGTACACATTTACTTGATTACATCATCATCATCAGAATTCTACCGAAAGCAGCAGGGTCTTTAAGATACGTTTATCCCTCTCCATCCGTCCATCCATCCCCCGTTAGCAAAGTTTCATTCAAACTTGTTTTATGCTTTGGCATGTTAAGTGTAAACGCTTACACGAAGCTTGACATGGTAAGTCTACAAGCTTAATTCCAGAATCAATTATGCTTACTAGTTGGCACTTGACAAGGTTACTGGAAGTTATCGTAACAAGCGTGAAACAAGCTTGCCATTACAAAGTTGCTTATTGTCTTTCCATAAAATTACAAATTCCATACTAAACAATCTTCATAGACGAACTCTTTCTTTCAAACAAGAACAAATAGGCGCGATGTACACAATGGGGCACTAGCGGCCAATTACATGACCTGTCTGAAAAATATCCGACCTTATTTTTTTCTGAGGAAAGTACTGAACGTTGAGTGGAAACATTGCACACGAGAGTCGGGGGTATCTTTCATGAATATGTTTGTTGGGTGGGGCGATCCTCGCTTGCTTCCGCATCCGTTAGGCAGCCAGTAAGTATTGTCGTGTATTTTTTCTTTGCTACAGTTCCTTTCAGGGCAAAACGTGTGGTAGTGAATCAGTTTTTGTCAGAAACTTAGAGACAGACAAACAGTAAGAATACGCAAGATTCAAAAAGCTTTTGGTTGCGATCGCATGGGGAGTACACAAATAAAACAATGGTACAATCGTTTCAAAGATGGTCGTAAATCGGCGGAAAATTCAAAGTGATGATGATTGTCTTGTTTGAATTCGTTCGTAGCAGTGTGTATCACGAATCTATACCAGAAGAACAAACAGCTACGCAGGACGACTATCTTCATGTTCTCTGTCGCCTACGTGATTCAGTTCGTTGAAACAGACCAGAGATGTCGCTTTCTTAAAACTGGCACCTGCATCAGGATAACGCCTCTGTCCATTCCTTGAATTTCATACGATCTTTCCTGGCAAAGAATGGCACCCCCTCTCATTCGCCAAGTCTATACTTTCCAGACATGGTTCCTTGTGACTTCTGTTTTTTCCTTAAAGTTAAATCGACACTCAAAGGTACCCGCTTCGTCATCTGAGAGGGCATTATGCACAACGCAACGGCGGCGTCGATAGCAGTTTCAAAAGTTGTGTTCTAAGCATATTTCCAGCAATGGCAGGATCATTAAGTTAAGTGTGTGGAAGCTGAAGAGTCCTGTTTCGGAGGTGGTTAGGAACCAAAACACATTAGGTATGTAGTTTTATTTTCCTGACTTATGGTCGGATACTTTTCAGACAGGCCTTTAATATCAATACAACTCTTTGCGTACAACTTGAATTAAAATTGCAATATTAAGTCTAGTTCGCTTCTTCAGGGATGGGTTAAATGATACTTATGCAGGGACTCCGCCAGGATTTTCAGTTTTTTTTGGGGGGAGTGTAAAATCAAAATTGGGTGTAAGTGGAGGTTTGCACAGTTTCTATCGATTTTTGACCGTAAAAAATTAAAGTTAGAATGCGCTCGAGTATTTGGGAGTGACACCCCCAATTGGAGGGTTTGGCAGAATCACTGTACTTATGTTTATGAATCGTTGAAAGGAATGAAGTATGTTTACTCCGTTCTAAAATAGTAGCAGTATGAAGTGCGATAAATGGCAATTTCTCTCCACACAACCTGGCGTAAGCATATGCCAAAGGATGAAAAAGAATACCACACCAAATTGGCAAAGAGTTACCAGAAAGCGTTCTGTATAAAATTGATATTCCAAGCCAAAGAGAAGGGGAAAAGGAACTGACATCGCTCTTGCATCGTATACAAGAGTATTATTGTCAGGGCTCGAAATTAAACTTTTGGTAGTGAAGTTTTTTCTTCACTAGTCCTACAAAAATCTTACTAGATATTTTTGACATCAGTAAATAATTATAATTAGTGTAATTCTTTAGTCCACCTTATTATATATTTGCTACAGGACAATATAGGATATTAAATACGAAAGAATAATTACAGACCTGTAAAAATTCTACCAAACCAAACAAGAGCATGCTTAACAAATAGGATGTCTGATGTCTGAATTATTACACTTACTTTGTTTTTATTACACTACATCTTCTTCGGAAGAATCTGCTGGGAGTCTGGGGCCGTAGAGACGTCTGTCTTTTGTACCTTTGTCTATAAGAAAGGATATTATGCCGGAACAACGCCATAATTACACAATATGTATGGATTCAGTAACAAGACGGCGTATCCGCGTTGCAACGAGTAATGTTTCCTGTCTCCGGCATTTGCAGCAGAGGTGGTGCTGATCAGCAGATACCTCAGTTTCAAGCTTCTGCGATTTCACGATTTTTGTTTTTGAAAACAGAAAGAAGTACTTCGATAAAACGTTAAATACAGCCTACATAGACATGTTTATTAATATATTGGAATTGTAGAAAGCGCAGGACCACTGACAGAGTTACTGACCCTTTGGAAATTTTTCCTGGTCGTTGGCCAGTGGTCACACCGCTCATTTCGAGCCCTGATTATTGTTCTTTTGCAGTACACTGATTAGCACTAGACGACTTTCAAGTCATGAAATTTTATTCCCAAATAAGAAAAAAAAAAGGTTGGAAAATTCCTGTGAACAAAGACATCAAAAAAGTGCATTAGAATTTAGATCAATGCACTTCATAAATCGAATTATTTTCAATAAATTGTGACAAGGAGAATGCCTAATGGCTAGACCTCTATAAATTTTTGTGTATCGCAGCGTTTTATTCATTTTCGTGTCAAAGATAAGCTATTAGAGCAACAAAGAATCTTGTCAGAAGATTAGTAATTGTATACTATAAAACTAATGGCGTATTTTAAACTAGTAGTTTATTAAAGTTAGATACGTCCTTTTTTTATTCTTTTTTTTTTTCGTGCTCTAAATGTGCCACGAGAACAGATAAACCGCCATTACAGCACGAAGAGCCTTCAGTGGTTTCCGAAAATTACAGAGAACACGACAATGTTCTTGTTAACGTTCAATTTTTATATAAAGCAGTAGAAAAACATGTCGTGTTTGGAATCTTCTTCAAGAAACTCTTTAACTGAAACGATGGCGCTGTTCTTTTGTTCTGTTTAAGAAACACTTGATGTGGGGTTGTAAAAGAGTGATCGGGTCATCATATCAGATATTTCTAGTCTCCGTTAGCACCTTCATTTATGTAATAAATTCTGCGCTGAAGTAATGTTCTTACGTCATGCTTAAGAGAAAAATTACTAGTTGCTGACGCCATTATTCACTGAGAATTCAAAAGGAGCTTTAACTCTGTTCCCGAACTGATAGAATGCAGATATGCGTCTAGGGGTAGTGCAAACAACATGGCCGCCAGTCGAAAGTGGGTACCCGGTGTGCAGTATTATTTCAAGCTTCTCGCATTCACTGCGATTCCAACTAGGATTGTTACAAGTTCCAAAGCGCTGGAAAGTTGGTCGCCGATTGGTGTAGTGTTTTGCTTATCGGGTTCCTATGCAGATGGTTCGGGTTCGATTCCGCCAATCTTTGTTATCCAACAGTTTTTTCTTTTAAAAATAACAACTTTTTTTTTGTAATTATAAAGAATTACTTCCCTTTTGATTTTTTTAAATTGAACTTAGGTTAGGATAAATTAGAAAACTCAGATCTTTTTATAGGCAGCGTGTTTATAAGCTACACCGACAAACTTCGAAAGGTGATTAATTCCTCACATCAAGACA
>JAGDQP010047512.1:0-15007 GCA_022664845.1 Lepisma saccharinum
ATATTTACCAACTCACTCTGTTGCATTAACCCATTTTTGGGTTGCTAGTAACCTTTTATTTCTTTCCGTGTAGGAATCAATAAAACGATTCCATCCATAACAATGTAAGAAAGTTCCTTTAAGATTATAAGGGTATTGAATATTAGTGGCTATGCCGTTTCCATGGTAACGATACTCTTTCACAACATACATATTAATGAATATATATATGGAATATCTGCTGTTTTAATTGAGCTACCGGAGTGGAATAAACTATAATTAGCTGAGGATAGCAGGCAGTCCACTCAGACTATTGATAACGTATCGCGTGACACAGTCATCTTGGCATATAATTAGATTTCAATATCTTCCGTTTTACTAGGGGTGTCGAGCTGAAATGTGTAGCTGAAAATGGTACAGAAAACTTGAAATTACAATCAACGAAAGCGATAGGGTGTGACCTCATACAATTTCTAACCACCAACATCAACATTATACACAATGTATGCAATTCCCACATAAATAACAGAAAAAGTAGTATAGGCAATTATTTTGTCTTATTTACAGATGAGCTATACGACAAATAACTTCATATTCGTGTTTCCCATATCGGGATAAGGTAAAAACAGGTTACGCCGGGACGATCAAACAAACCCCATGCCCCTCTGGGCACCAAAAATGAAATTAATCTAGAGACGTATGCAGTGAGGCAAAGTTGTGTTTTATGTTCATTAGTTTTATCTGATTTCTTGTTACGGGCAATATTCTACTTCCGATGAACGAATAGTAATTCGTTTTATAAGCGCGATTTTTGATTCGTAATATTCGATCTTTTGGTTTTGTCCAATCAGGTTTAAGTTTTGTTAGTTATCGTCTGTTGTCTTTGCATTAGTTAGTATCAACAAATCGGTCTCTCATATAGGATGTGTTAATATCTTGTACACATGAGTTTTCTATCGAGCTTCATCTTCCCACATTATAATGTTTCATATATGTAACGTCTTCATCATGATGGTATTCTGTAGTTGATACGTAAGGAACTCACTCTTGGAATATAATTGAGTCTTAACTCCCATTTTCGTATAATGTTGGATGGATCAATTATTCAGAATAAAGATTATGCATGCTTATATCTCATTAAACATAACTTACCATTTTCTTAAAGTATAGTAACGTGGGATAAATGGTGTTTGACTCATATTGGCACCGTGAAAATAAGGAAATAGCAAAAATGTGACATTACTTACAAGTAAACTTATCGATGTTTTAAACTGCTTTTTCGAAAAGACTTGGTAGAGGAGTAGGGAACCACCAGAAAGCATGGTTAAAAGTGAATTCCTCCATAAAGACAGGCACAGCGGTCAAAAGTTTGATTCATAAGAATAAGTATAGTTGCAGTCAAAACAAAACGACCCTGTTTCCTATAGGATTTAAGGTCGTTTAGTTTTGATGGCGACTATACTTTTAGTGTGATCTAAGACGGAAAACATACGTTTATTTGTAAAATGCTTCAATAATGGAAAACATATATACATGAATGGATGCTGGGTCAATACTCAATCTTTTAGAGGGCACGTTTGTCATGCCTGCCATTTTGAAAAGTGCTTGATTTTTTTTAATAAGAAGAGGGTGATGTAACATATCAATCTGGGCTAGGATTATACCAGACATTCATGGGTGAAGACAGTTTTGACATAAATGTATTTCTGAGAGAGATAATGAGATGTTACATGAGTAAACGTAGTTGATTAAAAATTCCGGATATACTCTGTTCTTCTTGAAATAGGGTAAGAAATGAAAACCTAATTACACAAGTACTGAGCATTAGATAGGTGGTCCCCAATACTCATTACTTGTGTATTGGGTATTCATTTCTTGCCCTGCTTCAAGAAGAACAGAGTATTTTCAGACCTTCCAATCAACTACGCATACTCGTGTAACATCTTATTATCTCTCTTAGAAATACATTTATGGCAAAACTGTCTTCACCAATGTATTTCTGGTAAGATTCTAGCCAAGAGTGATATGTTACATGACTTCATTCTCATTTAAAAGCAAACTGAGCCGATACATATTCATGTATATTTATTTTCCATTATTTCAATCATTTTACAAATGAACGTGTAATTTCCGATCACTATAAGTACTAATTCTTATGAATCAAACTTTTGGACACTGGTCTCGTCTTATGGACAAAAGGACTTTTAATCATGCTTTTTGGTGGTTTCCTGATGTACCCCACTCCTGTACCAAGTCTATTCTAAGAAACAGTTTAAAGCATCGATAAGTTTACATGTCAGTTACGGTGACCATTAAAAAAAATCTTTTGATTTTAATATCTCGAGCTCTCATTTTTCTTTGAAGATAGAATAAATGATATCTTATTCAGAATTACATACTGAAGTAGAGAATCCAATCAAAATAGCAAAACTATCTGATTTTACAAAGTACAAGCGGCCATATTGCGAAAGAAGTAAATTTGAATGTATTGCATTGTAGTCTTCGGATATAGCTACATGGAATAAAAATATAGCTCAAACTTGCACCATATTTTCTGACCGCCATCTTGAAAAAATAGTATTTACATTTGAATATTTCGGAGTCTAATGGTCGTATTAGAATGGAAAATAAATGATGTCTTGCTCATAATTGCATCCGAGAGAAAGGGATTCCAATCAGAATGTGACGACACAAAATGCGTTCCGTTGTTTTGGGAAATAATTAAATTTCAATATTTTGCATTGTAATAGGTGTATCAAGATGGAGTAAATGCTTTTTAGTTCAGGTAGTCATTCCTCAAGACGTAAGACATCTTGTGAGGTAAATATTCCTGTCCCGAAAATATATTTGAACACCAGCATCCTTTTAGGCTTACATTCCTTCTCGCACCTATCCTTTTACTTGGATCTAAAATACTTTCATTAAAATTAATTTTTGTCTGTGACGACATTCTTACTTCCGGAAAAATAATTCATTTCACACTATAAACGTCAACTTACTGAGCTTAATTTTGTAGACTTCGCCAAAGATTAACGTGTCCTTAGTTTATAATTCTACATATTGTGCAAGTTACACTAAAACACTCTACGAAATTCATGGATACCTAACACAATTTTATTACCTTTCTTTACTTCTATTATTTAGGACAGTAGGTTTAGGCAATCTGCAAGAAACAATATGTTATTAGTCTACGATAATATACCATAATTACGTTTGTTTTATATTTTAAAGATTCCTGCTGAATATAATAAAATATGCTGATCATAATAAAATGTTGTTCAATGTTTATAATTCCTTTTTACAACTACCACAATGCGAAATATGCTGCCATCTCTCAAACATAAAATACTAACAAACTACAGTGCAAAATGACAACTTTTTCGGAAATTCTAAGGTCCCAGATTTCTATTTGTTAAGTTCTGAGTGATTTGAGAACATTCCATAACAACTACAGGTAGACTTTTCCCTGGGCACGTCACGCCAATTAATGTCAATCCGTAGATTAGCAATGAAAATTTACAGTGCGAGTTTTTCAACATTATCTATCTAAGCAATGAGACGCGAGAGTTGCAATACAGGAGACCAGACAGTAGTTCTTGGCATTTTTGAAGAATTTAAGTTTCGGGACTAGTCCATGACTTATTTCTTGTATTATATTTTCCTTAACGAGTGGGCGGAAGAATTCTTGATTAGTGTCTTTCGTAGGTTAAAGGAAAAGTATCAGTATGTAAGATGTCTGGAATGAGAAGACAGTTGTTTTTTTAAGAATGATGAATTGAAACAATTTCTTTATGGAGAACATGGCAGTCTGTACTTGTGTACTTTTTGTGCACTTTATGTGCAATTAGGAGGCAGTGTGAGATTTTTCAGAATATGTACTTGCTGTGATTGTGCTATCTTGAGGATTGAATAAATCTGGGTGTTGCAGGAGGTGGGGGTAGGATGTGGGAAGGAAGTTTAGTCCATTCTGGGTAATTTGAAAGTATGTCTCGCTGGCTGGGTTGAGCTAACTACAAGGTTTATCGTTATTACAAGTGTATTATTGCCTGGCAACGACTGCTAGAATAAATTAGTCGATTGACTGAGACCCAATGGCAGCACCAAATGAGAAGCACGTTCATCTTCCATGAGCGCTAACGTTGAAATAATGATGTCCCTTATTGGTTGTGTTTTAGACGTACATTCCAATATTTTTCCTCGCACCAGGACAAAACACGAAACCGGTTAGGACATTTAATCAAAACTGTGACGTCTGGCTGAAAATGTCGGTATTCAACTTACCTGATGCTTGTTGTTGACCCTGATCAGTTACTCGTGAAGCCTACTTTATAAGCTTCCATTTTCCTGTTCCCATGTTCGGGCTCACACGTTTAGGGAAGTTTATCCTATAATTACAATTTCTTATGAGAACACAATAACACACGGCCAACACAATAACACAGTGCCGGTTTTGAAGTTTAAGTAAAGTTTTAATATTATTCTCTCAACTCAAGGACGTTTAGAAAGATAAGCGAAAGAAAAAAACTACTTCCATTATAAATTTTCCACAAAAATGTCCCTATTTTGGTAAAAAGACGATTTTAGTTTTTGGAACATCTCTATAAATGTTCTTTATACTATAAGAAATAGTATAAAATTGGCCCTGAAAAATCAGGGGGTGCACGTGTGAGCTAATCGAAAATAATTATGAAAATCTTTTGACCAGGTTTTCGACCAAAAATGGCCGCCATTATTGTCTAAAACCAGTTCTATATTTTGGGAACATCGCTATAAGTTTTATTTAGGAATACGAAAAAAAAATATCCCGAACGATCAGGAGAGTGCGTGTTGGAGACTTATTGAAATATATTGCAAAAAATAGACGTTGACCAATTTTATGGTCTAAAACCATTTTTATTCTTTTGGGAACACCTCTATAAATTTGATTTAGAATATAAGGAATAAGAAACAATTTGTCTAGATGGATCAGTCGGGGCGCACGTGGGGTTCTTCTGGCTCACTTACTAAGTCTACAAGTAGTCCACTTTCTTTTTCCTTTGACGCATACTTTGCCTTCCTTTCTTCCTTTTTCGTATGTTTTCTTGAGACCAAAGTAATCAATATGTGAGACTTATTAGTTTATAGCTAATCAAATAAGTCAATGTAGCCTAAATATATGTTTAATTACTTATGGAATAATAAATTACAATAGTTTTTCCATTGCCAAAACTCATAATGGTAAACCCACACTAGACCATTTTTTTATATGATGAGGACTGTCTCAGAACCACGAACATCTTTGATCATGTTAGGCTACATAATATTTTAGTTTCTATTTTCCAACCATTTTCCGAGACGAAGGAGGTAAAATAATGAACACTGATCTTTCTTAGCATTGATTACAGTCTCTGTTTAACGAATATTTGAAAGAACATAGACAAACTTACACCAACATTCTAAAACATAATTCTCTAGGCGCAAACGGGTGTGATCAACTACTAGATTTTGTATTGCGTTTGACGGTAGTTCTCGTCCATTTGATTTCTCGTTATATTGTATTAACAAAATAACGCGGAATTAAAAGAGAACGCACACAAAACATCACTGTTCTAGACATTTGAAATACGTATTACTTGCCTCAATTACTGGAATACGCCAGAAATCCGAGAAACAGACAAAGACATTGCAACAGGTTCGTGCATGTAACGCAGAATTTGATTGGCTTTTGGTGTAACGTCACATTGTTCAAATATTGTCGACAATCCTTCTACTTGTTTGATTATTACTTGAATTGTAATTTGGGCTTCTTTTTCACATTTAGAACACAATTTAGGCAATTTTATTATAAATATTTTGGAAAATGGCCGACTAGTAGAATGCGTCGATTGCTGGCGTATTTATCCTATTTTATTGACAAAGTATGCTTTTAAATGTTAGGAGAGATGGATGTTTCTTGAATAAAATGAATACAGAAATACGAAAAGCTAAGCTTAAATTCTAAACATTGTTTTAGACTGGATACTACAAGACAATTTACAAAATGTACCCTGCCTTTCTTCTCTGTGAAATTTTGCTCAATCTTCTGCCGATTCGCAATACGTGGAAACAGTTATCTTGGCTTGAAAAAACTATATTTTTGTTGCCAAATGGTGAGCCCACACCAGAGCACAATTTTTTTTTGATGAGGACTGTCTCAAAACCACTACATTCTTTAATTATTTTCGTTGTCAACCGTATAATGTCCTTAAAACCCCATGTGAAATTGAATGGAGAAGTGCGTGACGGAGTGAGTGACTGAGAGAGAGTGGGGTAGAGGGAGAGAGAGAAAGATAATTTTGTTGAGTTATTATAATATTACATATGTAAAAGTATAGGCTACTAGTGAATCAATAGTAGCAGATGTTGATAAACATATTTGTTCGTGCACATGTTGATGGGGTTGATGCTGAGTTTATGAACTTATTGACGAAGTTCATGAACGTCTTTGAAGATCCTTGCCTTATCCTTTTTCCAACTTGAAAGTTTTCACTCTCTTGATGTAGTCTAATGACAGAGGTGGCAGTCGAGTAAATGTTTCCCCGTAGCTTGATGTATGTACTTTCGATGTCTTGGTGTTCAGGTGAATTAATTACTGCTGCCAGGAAAACGGAATCGAAAGCTTTTACAAAATCTACGAATCCTAGACATAGTGAAAGTTCACATTGATTAGTCCTTCCCATAACCTTATTCACTGCTTGTATGTGGTTCATTGTGCTAAATCAACGACGAAATCCGGCTTGTTCCCTTCACTGTTAAAATCTAAATCTCGTTCAATACGATTCAAAAACACTTTGTATAGAACTGACAGTAGACTAATTAGTCTGTAGTTTTCGACGCTTTCTTTGTCCCCTTCCTTGTACAATAAAATAATAGCATTATTCCAACTTGAATGTATTTCTCTCTTCTTCAGGCACATTGAGAATAAGTTAGCAAGTCCCTCTTTTATCTTTTCATCTCCCCACTTACACATTCCTGCTGTGAGTCCATCTTCTCCTGGCGATTTTCCGTTCTTCATCCCTCGAAGTACTTTATCCACTTGATATTTCATTACATCTAGAACTTCTACATCACTTTCTTCTGAATCTTCTTTCCCTAGTTCTTCTTCTGAGTCTGTGGAAATTTTCATTTTTTTATATATAATTTCCTCCTTAATTTAGTTTACGATCCCGTCTGATCTCTTAACTTCAATTGTTTGTTGTTGTTTTTTTCCTTATCATGAGCTGCTGTTTAGTTTTCTTCAGGTTCTTATTTTCCTCTATTGTATTTCTAACAAGATTTTCGTTATATATCTTCGTACATCCTCTCTTAACTTATTGTAGATGAGAAACAGACCTGTAAAAACGAAAGTTTTGATGCTATTTTTATGAAATTTTCTACAGTGTCTTACAAAACGCTGACGTTGTAACACAGTGAAAATAACGTTCCTATATTAAATTTTAACCCCCGTTTGGGGGGTTAAATTCGAAAGTGAACCTTGCTTATGCAAAAATACAATGTTAATTCAGAGGAAAACTTTCCCTTGTCTAATTGGATTAATTACCAAGACATTAAGTCAGTCGGTGACTTCTGTTAATAAACATCTATCATCTCTCGATCTGGAGTTGCAATATTTTATAAACAGGAATCAACGTCTCGCTTAATTTCTTGGTAATTAATAAATTTAGACAAGCAAAAGTGCTCCTCTGAATTAACATTGATTTTCCCACGAGTGAGGTTTAATTTTGAATTTGAATCCCCAAAACGGCAGTTAACATTTAGTTTTGGAAAATTATTTTCACAGTGTTTAAAAGTCAAGGTTTTGTGAGCAATTGTAGGAAATTTCATGGAAGTAATTTGAAAACCTTCGGTTTTACAGGTCTGTTTCTCAGCTACACAAATTTCTAAAGACAGATTCTGTATATTTAAAAACGTGGTTATTTAGGACAAGGATGGACACCTAACTTTTAACGTAGAACTGAAAGTGACTTGATAATGTGTATGGCGAACATTGAACCGGACATTTTGAAACTGCTTAAATCAAAAGAGGCTCAGATTCCGTGCTAACGCAGTAAACTTGTGCAATCTTTCATAACGTTTAAATTATTTTTGTCTTTTTTTAATTTTGTGTAACATTTGCTTTTTATTTGAAAACATGACAATTGATTTGCTTCGTATGATAGTAAGTATCCTAATTATATTGCCGGAAAACTATTCAACGAATTACATTATCTTTAGTAATTATAAAAACAAGTAAAATGAATACATTCTTTGAAATGTATTGGTTTTAGCCTACAAACCCTTGCTTAAATGTATTTTTGACTCCCTTCGCGACCCCCTTGCAGAAAATCCGCGACCCCAACGTTGAGAAACCCTAGGTTAGCGAATAAACGAATCGTTCAACTCAGTAATCCACCCAAAGGTGAGTGTAGAATGGTGTCAACTGTGTAAATATATAAAGGACCGAACATTAGATTCGGCATTTCTAACCGAACCTAACCGTTGAAGTTTTACTTGTAAACAGCAAAAAACGGCCAACATGAAATAATGTACTCTGAGCAATTAGTTACAATTCAGTGTATTACTATGTTGAACGGGAACACTGAATAATGTATTCACATCCCTCATCAAGCTATGACTCCCCATCGAAGGACGTAATCGCCCACTCGGTGCAGTATTATTCCTAACCATCTCATGTTCACTGAAAGCTTAGCCTGAATTTTTATGAATCCCAAAACACTGGAATGTTGGTGACTGGTTGATGTGGTGATTAGCTGTCGGATTGCTGCGCAGGCGGCCCTGGTTCGATTTCCAACGAGATTCGTTTCTTTCCAACAAATTTGTTTTAAAATTTAACATTTGAATTTTTTTGTATTTTACAAGTTACATTAGGTTAGAAAAGTCAGGTTAATTTTTTTGTCTGTATACAAATTTTTAAAATTTACATAGTTCACTGGCATAGGTTAGATAAATCACGCTAGATATTTTTTCATTAATCACTTACTTCCAGTTAGGAATATTACTGCCCCGAGAACGTCGTTTTATTGAGACCTTAGAACCGGAAACTTAACAGGAACTTACCTTAAAATCTAATGCCTCCGTTAGCAACAGAAACACTGTAGTTAATAAAGTAGGCAAATAAACATTTCGTCATTACCCACACATAGCCTGTATACAACGACTCACAATGTACCAACTTAGGCAAATTTTAGCAGATGACGAAAGAACATTTACTGTACAATAACTAGTGGTTATTTTCTCTCCTCTATACTGTACTTTACTACAGTTTCATACTTCACACACCATATTTATTGCACCAGATTTTATTTTGTGCAAATTGTTGCCTTGCAGGACTACTACATTGAGTATCATCATGTCATACTTTTCTTTTATGCTGCAGAACATTCATGACGAAGCCGTTTCTAAATGCACATGAAACGTTCTCACTCGAGTGTAATGAGCCCATGATGTAAGTTGTATGACTACCTCACACACATTTCGTTCCTGAATTATTCTAGCAAAACACGTGAAGTGTAATAAGAAGAAAAGACGTAATTGCCTTGCGTATATTAAAAAAATAATTAATTATAAAGTTACTTTCCCTCGTTCTTATTTACAGAAATACAAAAGAAGGGAATTTTTTAATTATACTGTACATGTTGTGTCTGTATAAAGGGATATTCAGGAGGAATATTTTTCTATGATCTCATTTTTAGGTGAAAAGTTTAGTGAGTCTATTAACAGAAACTGAGGAATGAATATTATTAATTAAGGTTAGAGTAAAACAGCAATCTCTACTGTTAGAGGACAGCACTACTCCGTATGTCTCGAATGTAATTATTGCTCGATACTAAGCTTAAGAAAAGATAACTTTTGACAATAACAGAAGAACGCAGAAGAAAGAAGGGGATAAAATAATGTAAACATTGAAGTGTAATTAATTGAGGACTGGTACTGAATTTTCTGTTAAGTTGAACGACTGAAGCTATTATATGTTCATTTTTAAACGTTCATTTAATAACCTTTATGGTTTCGGAATCGATTTTCAACATTTTTCGCATTATGGTACTGCTTGTGCTCGGGGATTCCGCCAGAATTTTCAGTTTTGGAGAAAAAGTTTAAATTGCGAGGGTGCAAGTGAAGTTTTGCGCAGTTTCTATGGATTTTTGACCGCAAAACAATTAAAATCTAGGGTACGTTCGAGAATTTGGGTGGGTTACATCTCCCACAGGACAGACAGTTTTCGAGCATTACCTACGAACAATATGAATCCAATTCCACCCAAACTTGACATACTAGTGAAGGGAAAAATTCTTAAGGATTTTGATCACGTTAAAAATATTAGAACTTTTACCGTTTTCATGCTTACAACACTTACTAACTACATACATATTCTAGCATTACGTAGGATTCATCTATCCAATTTTAGTATCCGCTGCAGATGTTTAAGTGCCATCATTGTTTGAATTATCATTCATATGTTTATTATTTTCTGACGATATTTTGACAATAATTGAGTTATACATGAATACCAGATAATTTTCGGGGTGAGTGGCAACAAATAGGCTCTCGAAACCAGCCGGCTCTAACTGAATGGGTGCTCTGATCCAAATTCTTGATGCGCCCTCATAAATAGTAATTTAATACTACCCGTTTCGATACACTCTCACCCGAAATGGTTGGCCCAACCACAATTGTTGTGCTCTGTTCGGGGAAACAGTTTGAACACCCGTTGAGCCGGTCCTGCTTAAGACTTAAATTTTCAGTTGATTTCGGCCCGCCAGTAAAATCAAGAACTCGATTTCGAGACGCACAACATACTTCAAGTGATTAATGATTACGGATATTGACAGCGTTTTTACCACCACATCAGAACAAAATTTATTACCACAGCAGATCATTTCTCGACTATGAAATCCATTATTTCAGGGCAGTGGTAGATACAACAGTATTTTGTTCACAGATGAAACTAAAAAGAAAGGATATATTTAGAAGTTCGAAATATTTCAGTTATAAATTAAATTTTAATTCACAGGCGAGATATTTATTTGTTCGTCGTAATTTTTGAATGAGAGTAAAACGGTAGTATTTTTGGGATATAGTATTCACTACCTAGTATGCAGGGTATCTCTGAAATAAAGGCGAAAACTTCGGGAGGTGTTCATTTACATTAAAACGTGGTAAATGTTCCTTTGAAGATATTTCGAAATCGTATTGTCGAATCTACAGCTGCGGAAAGTAGCGACGACATCATCCCAATTACGTCATATCTCGACATATAATGACGTAAGCTGTGTCGGCTTAACAAATCAGATTTAATCCAAGACACCTATTTAAGCTATATTTATGGTTGGCTAACGCAGCTTAAATGGGATTTCAATGCTTGCCTTATTAATTCATTTAGGGTAAGTTCTACAATCGACCGCTAAACTTCTAGTCAACGTTAAGTTGAGGCCAACTCTCATTTTGCCTACTCTCATTGGCTAAAATCATACTTGGCCTCAACTTAGCGCTAACTAGAAGTTTAGCGGTCGATTGTAGAACTGATCCTAAATGGAATATTGCTCAATATTGGTTAAGGCTACTAATTCAAGTCTACTGTTGTCGGTCATCCTAACTGCAAGTTTTCCTACTTTTCTTCATGCTCACCAGACAAATATCAGGAGGGTACCTAAACTAAGACTATGACCGCTATCTTCACAGCCATGCTCCCCGAAGAGTGCTCACTAAGAGACGTAATTCTTCACATACGCCAGGCTTAGGCACAACTGTATCTCTAACTTATAACAAACAAATGTATTTAAAAATATACGAAAATTTAGTTGCAATGATTCCTTAAGCTTCTTACATATGGTGATAATTTTTCTCAAGTCATTTTTATGAACACAGATTCAAATAATTTACTTATACCAGAATAAACACGAGAGTTAACATTTGGCATTTGATATTACAACACGCTCTAATTTGCAACAATGATTGACACGGGGACACAAATACAATTAGGGTTATCTCTAATAACAATCGAAAACAATTTAGTGAAAGAAAAATGTGAAAATTTTCAAACAAAAATGCTTATCACGTGCATCTCACACAAAGTTTTGCATGCCGTTGCAAGTTATTATAAGATTTCTGGAAAAAAGAGAAAAAAATCGAGGAAAGCTGTGAAGTAGTTATAAGGGGAGGAGAGTGTCTGGTAGTCCTGTGTAAATTACATTTGCCATGATGAATGAGAATCTTCATTCTTTCTCTTTTTTCTCATTCTGCATCTCTTCCCCTCTCCTTTTAGCATTCAATTTAACCCTCGCCCTTCCCACCTTTTTCTTCAGAAATCTTGTAATCGTAGTCATAAGGATAGTGGGCAGACGACGACGAATAACTCCCATTAATCATAGAAGAATGAGGGGAAAGTCATTTTCCCATGCCCTCTTCCGTCTGTCTTTCCCCTTTCTCTCCTTTCTTCCTCTCTTTTTTTCTATCCCTTTTCATGAAATGAGTAAAAGCAAGAGCCATTGTGAAATGTCCTTTCGTTTCTTTGCGCCCAAACCCTCAGAATAAACGAAGAATGAAAAAAAAAATGAAACTTTTCTAATTTTTCTATCGCAAGATTCATCTATTCAACAATACGAACTGAACTCTGCTCTAGATCAGAATGCCTTTCAATACAGTCGCATATTTCCAGCCAGGTAGAGAAAGCATTTCTGTGAGAAAACATTTCAAATCGTGTACAAGAAAAAAAAAAAAAATGTTTAGGTCAGAATAGAGAACATGTGGTTCATTCTTCGTTATAAACAAAAATCTTTTGATCATTAGAATTGTTTCTAGCACATTATTATACCAGCGGCGGCTCGTGGTAGTTTCTTCTGAGTGTTGCAGTACTTGAAGTAAGATTGAATAACTGATACGTGCCTCCTTTGGTCCACGACTATTCCCCACTAGATAAGAGGCAGAAAAAATAAAGTACTAGATTTCTAACTTCACACCCACATAGCCACTCATAATTATTGTACGTAAAATTACCTTCTTAAAACATTATTAAACTGTCTTTCCGATATTCTAATGCTCTGTATTAATTTTGAAACTGAAAAAGGGCTGAGAAATTCCTTAGTTTTAACTTTGTCTTCATTACAAAGCAGGACAAAACACTTTTTTTTTTTGTAATGAACTCTCAGATATTTTACAGGAGCATTTATTATAGGAACAGAAGGAATCTACGATTTTGATGTGCATTGATAATAAGACTGCGATGGCAAGATTGTGAGATCTTAAAAATTATCTTACATCATATTATATTAGATTAAATAATGAACTATTTCTTTTCGAGTTCTTCAATATTTATTGCAATCTCAGTATGAGGATCTAATCAAATAACCTGTACGATTATAAGTGCAGCTGAACTAGATCTTTCCCCGCTCACTTGTACCATAATGATACATGACTGAGTTTGTTGCCTATATTTTATAGGTTAATGTGACTATTAACGTGAACCATGGCAATTTCAGAAACTATAACAGTGAAAGCCCTCAAAGGAAAACTAATAACATCCTTGTGGTTTTTGTGGTAATGTTCCCGACTCCATTAGTTTTATAAGCACTCTGCATCTAATAGTTTGCAACTCTGGGTAAAGAGAAATCATTTTGATTTTTTGTCACAGAGAGCAACATTTGTTAAAAGAAAAAGCATGAAAAATGTAAGGAATATTACTACTCAAAAATCTAGACAGTGTCTAAAGATGATGAGGGACAAACCACTCCTCCCTGATTTCCCCTTTTGTTGGCTGCAAACTTTGTTCTTTGTCGCATATTCAAACTGACATGTATTCGAAATGGAAGAGAAGGAAAAACTTAGGGCAAAGAAGGGAGAAAAGGAAATTGTTAGGGAAAATTCAATCCTATATAGTTTGGGTAGCATTGGGGGAACACAAATATTTTCTTCTTTTAAAGAAACAATGCTTCATCAAGAAGTTAGAAGAAAGAGCGGAGGGTTAGTTGCCTTTGCAGCCAAGCAAACGCCAATTACAATACCTATTCCCTCAAAAAATAAAAAATAAATAAATTGGCACTATATTCAAGTCGAAATAATAAAAAGAGCAGATAATGATAATGGCTCCTATTCAATATCATTACTTAGGAAAATTGATGAAATGGAAATACTGACTGGTTGTAAGAAAATATATTTATTTTAGTTTCACCTTTCAATTCCAGGTTTTAATGAATCAAATTCAAACTACTTCAACAACAATTCATTCGGTATTTTATGCCTATTAAATATTCCACAAATAGGTTAAAAGAAAGTAAACGATTATAAGAAGATTACAATTAGGGAAGATTTACTCACGTTATGAAATAATGGCTATTTCAGTTGTACTAGTAAAAGACTAAATTCTTGAAAAACAATCTAAAGTGAAAAAATAGGTTATAGGGCTCGGAGATAAATTTCATGAAATTAAAGTCAGTTTTCGTTCTAATATTGTAAAAAAGAAAGAGTATCAGCCCAGATTTTGAAGGAAAGAATATTATAAAGATTTTTCAGTGTTTGATAGTTACTTCAAATCAAACAAATCAGAAAAGTACACAAACGAGTTATTACTATTTCTTTCTGTAGTGATAGAATAAATAACTAAATATTTTTTTATTTATCTGTTATAGTCTTCTGCAAATATTCAGCAAGTTCTAGATATGAACACTAGGTGACTCTGTTGTTTTCTAACATCCTGTCCCCTGGTGGTTAAAGAAGGAACGTATTGAAGTTGGTTCTTATCATGCAACGAAAGAAGAACGTACACGGGGCTCACATGTTGTTACTTTTCATCTCTAAGGCTGAATCCAAGTAGTTTTTCCCGCCTTTTTCATTTTACGTCAATTACTCAAATTTCAGTAGAGGAAAACCGAAATTAAATTTCACAGACAAAAGTTCGTTTCGTCCTTCAATAATGAGCACAATTAGTCTTAACAAAATATTAATAGTAAACTCAGGATTGTGTGCAGACACTTTTGGGACAGAATAATGTCCCAATACTGTCTGCATACAATCCTGA